>OMKQ01068735.1:0-16188 GCA_900302335.1 Phycis phycis | reverse complement strand
CAAAAAACGACTGAACAACATGTGTATATTTAATGTTTTTAAGATGTACAGTGTTATGCTCCTTTTTTTTGTAAAGTTAACACTACATATCTTTCAGTTTGATCATTTCCTAGTGGTAGTTCTTTATTCCAGCCATATCTAACAATTTAGAGAGGACAATGAAATTTAAATGGAAACTAAGTAGTCTTTAGACGTTAAACTTGCAACTCATAAATGAGATTTTTGGGTTGGTAGTTTTATTTTTTATTTGTGCTTTAAAGAATATTTTTTCATGTGTTGTCAAAATGTCTTTATTGTTCTTTGAATACCACTCTAATAAAGGTCTTTTTTTAAGAAATTACTTTTTTAGTTTTGCCTTTTCAGTTTTTGATCATATAACAATACTTACTCTTGTGTCTTGTATTTAAGTTGCAGTATTTTGATGGTGGTGAGTGGTTCTCTTAACTATGCTTTCAAACAAGATACTTTTACAACATAAGTCTTTATCATACATTTTAAAAGCCCAGTGTTATTAAATGTTTACAAAAAGCTTGTCTTGAATAATTGTCAGTTAATCGTGCATCTGCTCATGGCCTGCCCATGATTAGAACGTATACACTCACTGTATTTTAAGGTAATTTCACTAAAAGCGTTTGCAAAATGATATATTCACATATTTAGAACTCCATAGTTGATACCTTTTACCTACGCTGACAATAACTTGGTAGACTTGTCAATTGAGCCATGATCAATGCTAACGCTGCAGTATAATATACTGCATAATATACCAATATACACTACAGCGGTGACTAGAATGATTACCCTTTTCTTTTTACACCCCTTGTGTGATATATGTACTTCATGCAAATCTTGAATGGCGGTCGAGTAATTCTAATCCAGAAGGTGGCGCCATTGATATCTTGATGTTTCCCCCTGAAAACGGAATGAATCAAATGAAAAACAAACATTTAATTATATTTATTAAATTGAGCAGGAAAATTCCTTTACACATTCTAAGGCGCTGTAGATGACCCACTGAAGCACTAATGAAAGGGTTAATTGATCCATGGATCTGATTTCCCTAAAAGCCTTGACCTTTACCTCCTTCCACTTTCTGAACCCTTCTATTCATCTAAAACAAACATATCGTTTCAATCTGCATTCATTGATTTATATTCCTGAGTACCATGGTATAAAAAACACTTCTGAATGTATGACTGAACATCCACAACACTTTCATAACATTGCTCAATAAAATTGGCAATATAAACTATAGACCTACGTTATCCCTTCTAGTCAACCCAGTTTTTGGGATCCGAACTCTGACTCAAGATTGACTCTCTTTCGCATGTCCAGGAGGGGCAACAGACCCTCCAAATGCGCATATCTTAAAACGCAGTATGTTATCTGCCATAGGCCTATTAATAAAAGCAGTTTTTGTATTTCCAATGATCGCCATCATTCTTCAATTAAATAAGTAATATGAACCTCGAACCGAGGTTGTGTTGTTGTGTGTGGGCTTGGTCCTCTCATGCCACAGTGTGGCCAGCGTCGTTTCAGAACCTTCAATGCAACTTTTGTTCTGCAGCGGTGTCATGGGGGTGTGTCACCCACCCAGGACCACCACAGACCTCAGATATCTCTGTTGCTACTAGGCTGCTGTGGTTGTGGACAACGTTTCATTCTTTATTTTGAAATGGCGGCTTGATGCTACACTTGATTATGGATGTTCCTGGACCGTGGAGACTACATTCAAATTTGCTGTTGTTGTTCATGGTAAGTTAGCCTTTTTTATAATTTGACTCTGAGTTATTCTGAGTATGTTTGAGTTAAAAACTGACTTTAATTGGGTAACAATTGCATTCTGAGGGAAGCAGAAGTATGAATAAAATACATCACCATGATTATATTGAGACATACTGTATATACATGTATAGAGTTATTAGTTGTTAGTTAATTTATTATGGTTCAACGTAACAAAAAGCGATTCCCATTTTTAAGCAGTAAATTTCGCCCATCCTGATTTTATCTGAGAGACTTATAGTCTGTTTGCATAATTTTCTAATTTGTTGCAATTCTGCTGCAGATGTTTGGGTCCACATTGGGTATTGGCCCTACCAGGGGATCGGATGGGGCTGGTGGGAGAAAGCAGCGTGACGGTCCGGCCCAACTCCAGGATGATCACCCCTCCTGGTACAACAGCAATACCAGCAGGCTTCAGTACGCTCTGGTTTCACACCAGTCCTCTGACGGACGACAGAGGCAGATGCCTCTCGTTCAGCCAGTGGTGTATTCTTTCCAGGTTAAAGAAGACGCAGTTCCAGGTTGGTCAACTGTTCAAATGGAAAAATACTGTGATGATGATGATAACGTTGACTTGTTGTGTTGTATTAGACACAAGCATGCTTTGTGTGTCCCTGAATGTTTTCAGGAGCGGTAGTGGGAACGGTGCAGGCAGCGTACCGGGAGAGCTCCAGGCCTATCACGTACTCTGTGCTGGTAGACGACGGAGACAAACTCTTTCTGTTGAACCGCCTCTCTGGGGACTTCGTATTGTCCCGTGGTCTGGATTTTGAGACGCAGAGATTCTACATTCTCACGGTAGGGGTGCAGATGGAAGGCGGTCTGGTCTCGGGTGTCAGGGTTTACTTCAACGTGCTGGACGTCAATGACCACCCCCCTGAGTTTGAACCCGACACCTACTCCGCCTCGCTGCCCGAGGACGCGCCTGTCGGGACCTGTTTTCTTCTCCTAAATGTCAGCGATGAAGACACAGGTGAGTGGGGAAGACAGTGCGGCTCAAATGTTCCAAAATGTTAATGACCAAACCCGGGACGCCCGTGGCATTTGAAAGAGAAATAAAGTACCAGTGTGACATTTACCATTCAGTGTTCACTTCTATCCAAACGGGCATGCCGTGCCTTTCTTCCCTCTAGATACATGTCATTAGTCCCAAAGATGCCTAAAGATAGATTGGTATTGGGGTTCAAATCAGGCACCTTTTTGGCGGGGAGTCAAACACCCTTACCTCCACACTATCCCGCCCTATTGGTTTTGATTGTGACATACACACAGAGTCTCTCTTGAATAGCCTATTTGCCAGGAGCCAGACCACAAGGGGGAAAATATATACACTATCAGACGATGATGCCAAAAAGTCAGTGAAGGGGAATCTTTAAGGAGCATTTAGGCGTCGATTGTCTGAAACATAATACACGCAACACACAATCTCAGCGTCAGATCGCCTCCAAATATATAGATATAGATATAGATATATATATATAGATATAGATATAAATATCTATCTACCTATCTATCTATATATATATATATAGATATGTATATCTATATATATATATCTATATATAAAGTGAAAAGGCTTGATAGATTAGTATGGCAATCGTTATTTTCGTGATGACCTTGCTGTTTTTCTTTTTTTTTTATCTCACTGCTAGGCGAGAACGGTGACTTGGACCTTACAATATTCGCTGGAGATGATGAGCACGTGTTCTCTGTGGATCCTGCCGGGAAATTATGCCTGAACGACGAGCTCGACCGGGAGAGGAAACCCTCCTACAATCTGACAGTGACTGCCCGCGACCGTCCACAGGCCTCTTCTCAGCGGTTCACCAGCACAGCGCAGGTCATGATCTCAGTCCGTGACATAAATGACAATGCCCCCATCTTCATGTCCGACCGGAGCGTCGCCATTCCGGAGGACGCTGCCCTCCAGTTCCTCATAACGACCGTCCGTGCGGTGGACGCAGACTCAGGACCCAACGGAGAGGTGTTCTATTACATCAACGACTCCGTCTCCAGCCCTTGGGTCGGCGTTCACAACACGAGTGGACGCGTGTATCTGCGGCGGCCGCTGGACAGGGAACAAGCCGATGTGTTTACCGTCGCCGTCATGGCCGTCGATCAGGGCTCCCCACGGATGGCGAGCACCATGACCCTCACCGTGCGCGTCGAGGATGTGAACGACCACCGCCCAGAGTTCCCTCAGAGGTCCTACAGCCTGGCCGTGAGAGAGGATGTACCCAGGGGCAGCAGCGTATTCCGGGCTCAGGCTTGGGATGCGGACCTGGGCGCCAACGGGGAAGTGCGCTACACCCTTTCCCGGCCCAGTCCGTTCAGGGTGGACGCGGTCCGGGGTGTCGTCGTAGTCACAGAGAAGCTGGACAGGGAGAGGCAAGCCAATTACACGCTAACTGTGACCGCGGAAGACAGAGGCAGCCCACCTAGATCTTCTGCTGCTGTCATAGGCATCACCGTCGAGGACGTCAACGATTTCACACCTGTCTTTTCCCCCGCGACACAGACAGTACATGTCATGGAGAATGAGGAGGATGTCTCTCAGTTCACCCAGCTGGTACCACTGTCTGAAACACAAAGTAAAGTTACCGTGGATAATACACACACCTTTGACGTGGCTTTATAGTTATTGTCCCTTTGCCCCTTCTTTTTGATTAGATTTCCGCATGGGATGACGATATCGGCGTCAACAGTCAGCTCACATATTTGACACAAAGTGGAAATGAAGACGGTTTGTTCTCTCTCTTGCCCAATGGCACTTTCCGTGTCTTAAACATCCTGGACAGGGAGAAACAACCACTGTATAGCTTAAGTATTATTGCTGTTGATGCAGGTAATTGATGATGCCACCCATCCTATTTGAATACACTATTCTCATATATGTAAATATCACCACCTTGCTGTGGTATACACATTTGAATGTAAACTAACTACCACTCGATGTAAAAATAACAAAATAAATATGTAAACCAAAATTAATAATAACCTTTGTTCCTTGTCACTTTGAGGCTGGCCACCATTAACTGGGACTCTAACCATGGAGGTGGTAGTGGATGATGAGAATGATAACAGACCTCTGTTTCATGAGGGTGTCTACAACACCATTGTTCCAGAGGATAGCCCGGCAGGTACGGTGTTTGCCATCGTCACTGCAACGGACCTCGATCAAGGTGTCAATGGAAAAATAAGGTAAAAAAAACAACAAACTACATGTTTATAGTAATGGTTTAACCATTAGATCGTGGCGAAAGACAGTGTAGGGCCTAGAGTGTTCGAAAAAGGACAAAAGGTACAGTGTTCAATCCCCAATCCCCACCACCTGTACAATTCTTTGAGCAAAGGATACATCTCTCAAAGCTTTGCACCAAGAGAAAAAATGATGACACTGGACTAATATTGTGTAGGTGCTATAAAATGTGTGCTCAATAGGTACTCCATCGTTGGGCCAGATTCACCCTTTGCCATTGAAGAAACATCTGGAGAGCTGTCCTCCACTGATGTTCTCGACCGAGAGACAGCAGCCATCTATAACTTTACGGTCATAGGCCGCGATACGCATCCTACTCATCCTCTGTCCAGCTCAGTGCTTGTAAACGTACTTGTTGGGGATGTGAACGACCACTGGCCCCAGTTCCAAAACAGTCCTTATGTGGCCCATGTCCCTACTGTGATGGATCCAGGTGAGCCCATGAACATGTCACAGTTCCTAGTCATTAAGAATTTATTGGATTGTTTGTTGGATTGTATTTATTTTTGGGACTTTCATCTTTGTTGTGTCCCAGCCGTGTTCGCAGAATTACAAACATCGAGTTTATTGTATTGGATTTACATTGAGCTTTGTTTACCATTGTTTTTGCTGATGTTTAAACTGTGTTTTTCAGAATCTGTAGTTTGTACGGTGAGAGCAACAGATGGGGACACTGAGATGAATGCAGAACTCAAGTTTTCTCTCCATGGACCAAATGTTAATCAGTTTAAGATCAACCCACGGAGCGGGACAGTGTTCACGTCAAGTTTTCTCACAGAAACAGAGGGCCTAACAATCGAAGTACATGTCGAAGATAGTGGAGAGGTTCCACATTTTGACATCACCACTATCAGTGTAATGTTTCACAATGGCTCAGAATTCCCAGTGGTAACTGTTGACATTGTTAACAAATTGCTTTTTGAGGATACACCAATTGGAACACCGGTGGCGACTGTAAATGCAACAAGTCCAAGACCACAGCCGTTTTACTTTTACCTTGTCTCTGGAGACGCCGAAGAGATGTTTGAAATGGATGAGGCGACCGGTGAGTTAACAGTACAGAATCCATTGGATTATGAGAACAAGAAGGATTTTACATTGTTGGTAGAAGTGAGAGACTCTGGCTCCCCACCATTCTCATCTTTTGCAGAATTCCACGTAAACGTCAGTGATGTGAATGATAACGTTCCACAGTTTATTCAAAGTGAGTTCCGGTGCGAGATCTTTGAAAATGAGCTGCCAATGTGGGTTTGTGATGTCCTTGCCATCGATGCTGACTCTGGAAGTTATGGTATGGTGCAGTACAGCATTGTAAAGGGAAACCATGACAGCCATTTCACTGTTGATTCTGAGAATGGTGAACTGAGCACCACCTTAAGTTTGGATCGAGAGGATATTGCGGAATACAATTTGACGGTTGAGGCAACAGAGCAAGACAATCCTCTTAACAAGGGGAGAGCAACTGTGATTGTCGTTGTTTTAGACAGAAATGAGCACGCTCCTCGTTTTTCCGAAATTTTTAGGGCAGAAATACCAGAGGACGCTCCTGTTGGACACACAGTGGTACAAGTTATCTCGGCTGATGATGACATTGATGAAAATGCTGAGATTACTTATTCAATAATCCAACGTAATGACATCCCATTCAACATTGATAACACTAATGGCTTCATAACTGTCATGGGGCAACTTGACAGAGAGGTACAGGACCATTATATTGTGAGAGTTAATGCAAATGATTCCGCATGGAGCATAAGTACCGATGTCACTATAGTTGTATTAGACGTCAATGACAACAAACCGGTGTTTTCACATCCCTTCCCCACGGTAATCTTACCGGAAACAAAAGGTCAAGAGGAGTTTGTGTTTCGAGTTGTCACGACAGATGCAGACACAGGGAAAAACAGTGAAGTTGTGTATAATATCGAACCCCCAGATGACCACTTCTGGGTCAATGTCACTTCAGGTGAAATCTATACCACTCAGCCAATGGCTTTACATCTTTCTCCCTTTGAGGTTTTTAATTTCACCGTTTTTGCATACGATTGTGGAATTACACCATTGTTCAGTGACACCACCGTCACAGTAAGATTAGTGCCATTTAACTACCATCCACCAACCTTTCTGCCGTCACCTTCCAAAATGTCCATCCCCTTTGACCTGCCAATAGGAACAGAGGTAGTTCAGTTTTCAGCAGTAGATAAAGACTCTAATCACAGCCTTAGTGAGATTGAGTATGGTTTGAAGAAAGGAAATGCCTCAGATTGGTTTTGGATTCAGGCAGACATTGGAAAAGTATCACTAAACAGAAGTCTGAGGGAACATCTCCGTGAAGTTTGGACATTATCAGTTACGGCCAAAGATAGTGGATACCCTCCTTTGACCTCACAAGTTGAAATCACTTTTGAAATTATTGAAAGGAATCACTTCTCACCAAACTTTGCTGAACCAGAAGCTATATTTTCTATTCCTGAGGATTTACCAGTAGGTTCAGTTCTCGGAAAAATACAAGCAGAGGATGAAGATTCTGGTGCCAATGGTGTAGTCACATATTCCATCAGACAAGAACTGGAATATCTACCGTTCTCCATAGGGAAAAGTACTGCTTTGCTGTCACTGATCCGAGAGCTGGACTTTGAGAAGCAACGCCTGTATCATTTTCAAATCGAAGCTGTGGATGGAGGATGGTCATCGAAGAAGGGAATAACAAACATTACAGTGAATATTGTTGATGTGAATGACAACCCTCCAGCATTTGGAGCATTGGAGTATGTTGCTTCAGTACCAGAAAACTCTGGGATTGGTACGATTGTCTTCATTGCAAAGGCTACGGACCCTGACTCAACAACAAATGCGCAGATAACCTACAGTCTAATCTCTGGTGATGTGGAGAGTTTCTCAGTGGACTCAGTGAACGGCACCATCACCACTGCGGACGTCTTTGATTATGAACGGGAGCAGATCTATGATGTAACGGTCCAAGCGTCCAACGCAATGTGGGCCAAGCCGTTGTTCAGTGAAGCACATGTGGTCATTAAAATCGTTGATATCAATGAGTTTATCCCGACGTTCACAACTAAAGAATATAACTTTTCGGTATTCACACATGATCCTATAGGAACGAGAGTTGGCAAAGTCACAGCAATGGATTTAGATCAAGGCCCAGAGGGTGAGGTTTTCTACTTATTGTTTGGCCAAAACAAAAACTTAGGATTTGAGATCGACAGACGTTCTGGAGAAATATATACCACTGGCAGTTTGAGAATGCATGGAAACAGCCCTGCAGTTCTATCAGTTTTGGCAAAGAACCAAGGCATTATCAATGGCACCGATGTAGACGAAGGTTCAGTCCGGATCAGCATCATAGAAATTAATAATGCACCTGAGTTCACTCCCACTATCTACTCGATGAATGTCAGGGAAAACATTGCCATTGGTACGTCTATAGTTAGAGTAACTGCCGTGGATCAGGACACAATCTGGTACTGGAGCCAGTTCTTCTTTAGCATTGAGCATGGCAACAAAAACACAGCTTTTGACATTCATCCCCTCAGTGGTGTTGTATCAGTACACTCACCGCTGGATAGGGAACAGTGGGATCATTATAATCTTTCTGTCACAGCCACCGATAAGGGCACTCCCCCTGCCACTGGGACTGCTAATGTCCTTGTGACAATTGATGATGTAAATGACAACGCCCCAGTCCTGGGGTTTACCCAGGCCCAGGTAAAGGAAAACCAGCCTCAGGGCACCATAGTGGCGAGGTTAAACGCATCTGATTTGGATTTGCCACCAAATCAAGGGCCTTTCACATTTTGGGTTGTGAAGCCTATGATGGGGAGTGCATTTTCTCTAACAGCTGATGGAGTTTTATTTACCACAAGGGCTCTGGATCGTGAAGCGTACTCTGTATATCATGTACCTGTGGCTATAAGGGACGCTGGGACCCCTCCCCTGACATCTACCACAGTGTTTCACATCAGTGTTCTGGATGAAAATGACAACCCTTACATGCAGAGGAGTATCCATATCGAGGTGAAGTATTACGGCAGTTCTTTCCAAGGAGGTAGAATTGGACATGTCAATCCGCAGGCTGATGACGAGTCCCAAACATTTAACTGCAGCATCAAAACCGGGCGTTCTAATATGTTCGACATCCCATACGGCACATGTGAACTGTGGTCTGCTCCTTTTCAAGGTGAGGCGACATACAACATCACCATCGAAGCAACAGACCCGTTCCTCTTTCTGGTCAACCACAGTGTCTATGTGAATTACAAAGGGTTTACTAATGCTTCCATGGACAGCTGTATACTCTTCTATGTGTCTTCTTCTTCGGTGCATGACTTCTTAACTCACAAGTATTTAAGGTTTGTGAAAGCTCTGGATAGTCTTTTTAACCTACAAGCATCCAAGATCCACGTGTTTGGAATCAAGGTGCTCAAGACTGAAATCCTTTTGTTGGCCGCTGTGAAGAGCTACAACGGGGAGTACCTCAGCCGAGAGGTGGCCAGTAGTATTTCAACTGGCCACAGGAGAGTGCTAGAGGCTCAAACCAACGTCACGATATCGCTCATCACCAGTGATCCTTGTCTCACCGGGCCATGCCAAAACGGTGCCACATGCGGCAAAAACATTCACATCGGCCCAAATGTCGCGGTGCTGGAAAGCGCAACAGTGATATTTGTGTCACCACAGATGGAAATATTCAACTGCACCTGTTTGGCTGGCTTCACTGGGACACTGTGTGAAGCAGACATTGATGAGTGTGAGAGCAATCCGTGTAGAAACGAAGGCACCTGTGTGAACAACCACGGGGGATTCTATTGCCACTGTCAGAGCGGATTCTTTGGGCCTTCCTGTTCCACCGACGCTGACGAATGCCCCACGCAGAAGTGCCATAATGGAGGCAGCTGTGTTAAAGCTCAAGATGGCTTCCACTGCCTTTGTGATGCTGGATATAAAGGTAGTTAATGTGATATGGTTGAGATATATTTCTTTCTTTAGAATTTAAAAAATGATTATGTGAGATCTTATGATGCAAAAGCTTTGTTTATTTGTTTACAGGGGACACTTGTGAGCAGTTGGTGGACCACTGTGAATCGGGCCCCTGTATCCAGGGCAAGTGTATCAATTCTCTGATGGGATTTCTCTGTCAATGTCCTTTTGGTAAGAATATGCCACTTTTTAACGTGTATAATCTAATAGAATGTAATACATAAGGTGACACTCACCTTCTTGCAAATGTACAGATGTCTCAGTTTACAAATTTCACTTAAAGTACTTAATAAAATGTGATTATATTTATTTTTTTATCTTATTATTTTTTATCTGCTCAACTGCTATGTTCACCAGCTATTTCAATAAATACCTCTTATTCATCCTTAGTGTTGTACATTACTCAAGCTTTTTCGTATAGCAAACGTTTTGTCACTGCATTGCAAATAATAGACAATGTGGCTATTTGAGCTATTCTTATTAGCTGCTAAATAGTTTTGATGGCTTCAATAATCTAGGATCTATTTTAAAGCACAATGTGTCCTTGTTGTGCTTGGCCTATAGGCGTCAGTGGGGTGCACTGTGAGCAGGACAGCATTGGCTTTGAGGAGCTGTCCTTCATGGAGTTCCCACCACTGGATCCCAGGAGTAACCTGATCTCTCTGGAAGTGGCCACCGTGCAGCAGGACTCACTTCTCCTGTACAACCCCGGGGGGCCCACTCGCCAGGACTTTGTGGCGCTGGAGTTGGTGGACGGGAGGGTTCGCTTCTCTTTTGACCTGGGAGCGGGGCCTGTGAGGCTGGAGACAGGGAAGAGGGTAGCGGATGGCCTCTTTCACAGCATCACTGCCAAGAGGATTGACAATGTGAGGCTTAAACACACACACACACACACACAAATGTATGCATGGGCATGAACATAAAATGCACTCACGGGTGCATAGGTCTGATCACACACTCACATAGACACACACTTATAAACACACACACACACACACACACACACACACACACACAGAGGTTCATAGCCAACCAAAACACCCTGTTAAGGGTGGCTGATGATTTGTTATGGGTAATGGGGAAGCTAAATGAGTTTGCCCTTGATATTCACAGCACTGACTGCCTTTTAACAGATTGGCTCCATACTGCTGGACGGATGCACTGATGTTGACAGTGATAGATTTTGCTTTTCTCAAAGTGATGGCTTTGGTTCAGAAAGGTAGGGAGCCAACGGTCGTTAAAGATAATTGCACATTCAGCGTTGTGTATTGCATAAATAACAATAACAATAATAATACGTACGATTTTACCCTCCTTCAGGATACTGAATGTTGGTAGTGCAAACATGACATTTGGAGGCCTGAGGTCTATTGGAGTTCTCTTAGGGCATCCTGGTCAGGTTCAATCCCATGACTTTGTTGGGTGTGTCCGGAACGTTCAGGTGAACAGCAGGGCCCTGACCCCCGACATGGCCCTTGGAGCCCACAATATCCTTCACAGGTAGAACAGTCTACCTGATACAAATGACCATGTACTATTAGCTCACCATGGTATTCACCACTCTTGTACAGCAAATAATGCATGGTATTAGCCCTAGCTACAACCCTAACTGTACTGCTTTTTTCCCTTAATGTACGTTTAAGGTGTCCCAGGAAAACGATACCACCATGTCAGAGCAGTCCGTGCCAAAATGGCGGTCTTTGCCACGATCATTGGTCTCACTCTGTTTGTGAGTGCAAATCTCCATACACAGGAAGTGACTGTGCCACAGGTAAATCAAGACCACTATTTTTACCTGCAAAGCAACATTATCTTTCAGCTGTTATAATAATAAAAATAATAATAATAATAATAATCATAATAATCATAATAATCATAATAATAACCACAATAATAATGACAATATATATAATAATTATTATATGTGTTATATATAATATGTATCTGTTTTTCTTATCCAAACAGAAATATCAGAGGACTTTGTTGTACACTTCAGTGGGAAAGACTACATTGAATGTGTTTTTAAGGAGCGGTACAAGAGAGATGTCCTTTTGAAAGATCTGAAGTATGATGGGCTCTATGATGAAGTAACAAGCAAATACTCAACCCTGATCGAGATTAAGTTCAAGACTCGGAATAACGGCGTTCTGATGTCTGTTCTTGGAAATAACGGATATGTAACGCTAATGGTAGGCAACAAACATTCACTAGGGTGTTTTTCTACTGCTGGTGGCATACTATGCGCTGGAAAAACCCCATTTCACTTTTTTACACTAATTTCTTACTTTCTTACTAACATGTGGTGTAAACATCAATGTGGTCTTATTTTCTCTTTCGACTTCAGCTAAAGGACCGAAAACTGCAGTTCATGTTGGACAACCCCTTGTTGGGGTTTGCTGTGGAAGCCCCCATAGCAGATGGACTCTGGCATATCCTCTCTGTAATAAGTGATGGGCAGAACGCGGTGGTCTATTTGGACGGACGCGCCGTCCTGAACATGACCAGAGGAATTGATCTCACCCCAGTCACTGTGGACAGAATAGTCCTCGGTGGGGCGGTTCCGCAGCTAGGTTCAAGACTAAATGTCCCAGGTGGGTTGTCCCAAGTTGTCATTGATGAATGATGTTGGTGCTTTAAGGCTGGGGTTTGTTAAACAAAGGTTTCTCCATATCTAACTATAGAGGTACTTGTTGACATACACATTTTAAGTCAAGCTAAGTCTATAAGCTAAGTTTCATAAGTAAAATTGATTTATTGGATGATGATTTAGTAATGATTCAGGAGAATGTCGATTGATCTGCTTTTCTATTTACCTTGTACTACTCAGTACTCTTCAGACTTTAACATAGGACATATTTTGTCCCCCCTTTTTCCAACCAACAGGGTTCTCTGGGTGTGTGGAATACTTCAAGGTGGCGGGCTACACGCTGCCAGGGAGTGGACACAGCGACCTCGTGGAGGTGAGACCGAGCCCCTCTCTGCTGCAGACCGGCTGTCCGTCCTCCTCCTGCCTTCCCTCTCCCTGCCCTGCGGATAACTACACCATGCCGGGGGAAGTATCCCCACAAGAAGACGGCCAGTGGCAGGCTTGCGGAGGACCCGGCCAGGAGAGCACCTGGGCCTGCATCTGTCTGCACAACTCCAGCAGCAGGTCGTGTGACGTTTGTTCCCCGATGAGGGACCAGGGCGGCGGGTGTTCCCCCGACCCGCAGAGCACACCTCTGTGGGTGATCGCCGTGCTGCTCCCCCTTCTGTTGCTGTGCGTGACGATAGCTGTGATCCTCACCCTGAGGCACCGCAGAACCAAACAGGATGCGTGGTGGTGTCAAAATAAAAGCCCCCCCCAGAGGACAGCCACACAAGGGAACGAGAACGACGCGTTCGCCTCGGACGACGGCGCGTCCGTGAGGCGTGGCGAGGCGGCGGAGGAACGCAGACCCCCGGACATCATATTGAACGACAATCAGAGCTCAGGCGTGGGTTTGTACCACGAGGCGGACTCCGCGGGTGTACAGCGGGCCCCGCATGCCAGTGAACTGGACTACTACGAAATCGACAGCTACAGCGTCGCTTTTCATTCCGATGCAGACTCTCAGAAACAACGCGGGAAAAAGCCATGCAGCAGCCCGTGCTGCACAAGAGCCGATCCGAGGCGAAGAGGCCGAGAAATTCAGAACCTTTTACAGTCAAAGAAATCTCCCTTGAATCACGAGAGGGCGACTAAATCCGAGCGGCCCGCCCGGCTATCGCCATCACTGCACCCTGAGCTGAGGCCCTACGTGGACACCTATCATTTGCTGCCCTGTCGCCCGCAGGAGCCGAAGAGATCGCCGGGCCCGGGTCCCGCGCCGGCCCTCTCCGCCGAGGAGGTCCGGCAGTTGAACGATGGCCCCCAGCCGAAGGTGAGGCCCAGAACGACCAGAGCCGCTCCGACAAATGACATCTCGGCCGACGGTGGAACGGGAAGCGGTTCAGAGTTTGGGCGCGAACGGCACGCTGTCGCCGGGCACACGGACGTCACCGATGCCACCGCCGGGAGCCTGGCGTCGAAACATCTGTCCGCCTCCACCCCCTCTGGAGCTCCTGCAGAATGGGAAAACACTCGGAATACATGTGTACAACCCACTGCTTGTGCTTTGGAGAATATTGCCTCTCTCCCCAGTGAAAGCAAGTGTGATATACAGACTGACTTGGAAGAATTAATTTGATGTGGTTTTTGTGAATGTATGTGGCATTGCAACAAAATTTGCATCAAAAGCTAATCATCTTGATGTCATATTTATTATTATCAAGAAAATAATTATATAATTATTACAAGTATTTGTCATTCAAACACCAGATATTCCATCCCTTCAATAGTAGGCCTAATCATAGCCAGTGGTGGATTTTCTGATTTTTCACTGTATCAATCAGGTTTCAATTGAAGCAAACTATATGTGTTGTACCACATTGTATTGGTTGTTCATAAACAATAATACATACATCTGAATGAATCGTTTTATGGACCTTTTTTGTCAGTACTCCCGTTTGATGAATATCTCAGCCGCCCCCATGCGCTGCCAATCAAACCGCTGCCGTCGGCGGGAATTCAAACAGACTCACCCATGAGGGGATTTAAATTCAATTCACTGATACTCTTGCTTGTCGAACTTTTCTAGCTCAGACTCGTAACGTTTCTGGGCCCAACCGGAGTGAACTTTTCAGTTGCCGGCAGGAGAGACACGAGGTCCACTCACCATAGGGTCCACACTAAGAACAGTAAGTTAGCTCTAAATGTACCGTTTTGTCAAGTGTATGTGACTGAGTAATTGTGTCGTGGAACAACGAATACGGAGTAACTAATTACACCCTTTTCGATGCGCATTCGCGGGCATTCGTGTACTTCTATCGGGAGAACGTGGAGAATTCAGAAAGGTTTTGGCTTTTACTGTCTACGGGTTTTTGGTAATAACGGTTCTGAGGATTTTTCTAATGGAAAAGTGGTGTTTTATTTCCATAACCTTTGTTATGAAAACGCATAAAACCGTTTGTTAGTTAGCAGTATAAAAAATCGCGAACTTTCTGTTTATAGTTACCAAGCAACCGAAGTTTATTAGATTATTATTACGACGTGTTGCTTCCGGCCGCATCAACCTGTTTGCAGCTTACTGATTGGTTGTTCAAGCTGTCGATCTCGTACGTTGGACAAGCCTTTGCTGGTGGAACTAACGGATGGCGCCAGAGGAAATAAAAAATTCAAAACGGCGCGCTGAGTGGATAAACTGTTACAAGGTAGGCATACATGTTTAACATCGCATCACATTTTTTATATCTCTGTGTATTAGAGTAAGATAGCTTGTTTCTACATTTCACAGTTTGATAATGCTGTGTGTAGTCCTCTCTCTGTTAGCTAGTCGAGTTTAAGAGCCATTTGAGGTTTGATTTTGCGAATGTAACTAATGCATCGGTTTATTCTCCATATAAAAATGGAATAAGGGTAGACTATCCCTATTGTTTGTAAATTGCTATGGTCAACAGACAGATACATCAATTAGTATGACGTTTGCTAATGTCAGTTAGATGTGGTTGGCCAAGTTTAAGCGAGCTAACTTTGCAGGTGTTAGTGTTAGTGTTTGTATTGTTGGTGTTATAACACTTAACAAATGATTCAGAATTATCCTTTGGGGCGGGTGAACACGTACACATCTCTCGCATACACATTTGGAGGAGTGACCCTGTCAGGGGTCCACACACACGGGGGCACCCCTGCAAACCCAAAGGAACGCCGAGGGAGCTCAAGAGCGCCCCATCGGTGGATGTGGACGTATGTGAGTGCTGCTGCACATTGTCATTCCCCGGGCACATTTTTCCTTCACATAGCAGTCAGGAATCGAATCAGCCTTAACTAGTAGGCCACGAATGCCCACTTTGGGTAGTTATTCAGTCAAGTTGCCCCTCAAACTTCTGTTTTTATGACACCTTACCTTGCGATGAGCATTTTGCTGAGCATTTTGATGAGGAACAGTGTCGTCAGGCCTCCTGTGGGACATGATTGTCAATTTACCAAAAAACCCTTTGTACCTCTGGAGCCTCATGCTGTAACGTGTTGTACATGAGGTCTGAGAGATGTGAGTCCAATGGCAAGACTATTGCAATTCCTTTGGGGATAA
>OMKQ01068727.1:0-16346 GCA_900302335.1 Phycis phycis | reverse complement strand
CCCCTTCCTCTCACAGAAATACCAATACTGCTCCCAAAATATTACAAGCAATGGAAAATCAAGAGATTATGTCTCCCATCAACAACAACAACAACAGTAACAACAACAACAACAACAACAACAACAACAGCAGCAGCAACAAAAACAACAACAACAACAACAACAACAACAGCAGCAGCAGCAGCGACAACAACAACAACAACAACAACAACAACATGCAGCTGTGTGTGTTGGGAGAATGTCCCAGATGCCATTATGTGCCACTTAAGGCACATAATGTGCCTTAAGTTTTTCCGTCAGGTGTCCTGCACAAGCTCATCATCTTTCTGGAATGTGCGTGTGGGTTTCTGCGCGCGCGTGTGTGTGTGTGTGTGTGTGTGTGTGTGTGTGTGTGTGTGTGTGTGTGTGTGTGTGTGTGTGTGTGTGTGTGTGTGTGTGTGATGTGGGGGAAAGCCAAGCTTTGAGTAATGGACCCACTGGCTGGCTTCACAAGCTGTGGCTTTGACATCATGCGTTAAAGCGCGGCGCGACCCCACTCGCCCAGCGCCGGGTCCCACGTCCTCGTCGCTGGATCAGCCACAGCCGCGTTACGTTTGGTAAGATCTACATCGATAGCATACGACTTGCAGTCGGCAGAATATGACTCAGGAACCTTGGAGGATGCCACTCACTGGCCGTAGTCGCTGTCCACAAATGTGGAATGTAAATAAGCCCCCTCTGGACCACGGTGGACTCGACACAGAGGAGAGCGCAGCGCTTGAAAGCCAACCGCCTCTTATCAGGCGCTATAAGACAGCCAAGCTTTGACCGCAACACACATTCTGATATATTTTGTTCCCATTGGAAGAATCGAACTCATTTCCCGGAACATTTCACGAATAAAAACTAACCAATTTATTTTATATTTGTGTCGGATTTGTTTTATTAGCTAAATCAATTATGCCCTTGAATATATAGTTATTATTATTATTATTCCAGTCACATGCAGAGACACACAGTCTTGCCCGCCACTAAACATACTGCTCTATTCCGCATCGTCGGCACAATTTACCAACACATATCGCCAGGTCAACAAACAAACTTTCTTTTGGACACAGCCCTCATAATTATTTTTAGGTTCAAGGTGGGATAATACATTTTTGAGCATTCTCCTCAACTTCTCGAATGCGTTTGTATTGACTGGAACGGCGCTGTTGCAAGTTTCATGGTCTTCATATTGACCGTTGTTTGGGGTTTGTTTTTTTCATAAATCCACAAACAAACACTAACACGGCACAAAAAGACTTAAATGTTCCTGTGTTTGTGAGTCGGCTCCAAAACAAATCTCTCATATACTATGGACTGCTAAGACTTGTATTCAATAAGAACAAAATGTACCTCTGCCAGACTGATACATTGAATACAAGAATGAGTGGACCAGACGGGGTCTGAATCTGTGTTTGCAGGAATAAAAGTAGCATTCCCAGACGTGTGTGTGTGTCTCTAATATAAGACAAGCATCTTTGAATTGCGAAGAGCGCTTACAAAAAACACCCCCAAAACCTGAGACTAATTGGATGTGGCTAAAGCAGGTAGAAGCTGCTGGTGCTCACTGACCCTTGGAGCCTCTGGAGGAAGAGTGTGGTTACAGCTCCGACTCAGCTGGTCCTCATACTCTGCAGGGCTCCAGTGGGCTGTGTGAAGAGGAGGGCTGCTGTGGCGTATCTGATCTGACCCAGTCTCATGCATCTGGACTCCACTGGCCTGGGAGGAGAGAAACAGGCACACATTTAAAGAGCTAATACGGAAAACAATCTGTGCATGTGTGTAATCTCTCAACAAACAAACGGAAAAAAAAAAACGCATCATTATCCTAACGAAAAGACCCGCGGCCCGTTGCCCAGCGTAAAATAAAATGGCTTACAACATGAGCTGTCTGGAATAGACCGTGTACTCATCTACAAAGATCTGACTGGTCTTTTGAAAAGCAGCAGGAACTACAAGCCAACAAACGACTCTGCCCACCAAGGTAAACATTCCCTTCTCTGCAAGTGAGAACAGAACAAGCTTGGACCAGGGCTGTTTGTTGAATAACTGATTGCTGCCATGGCTACTGTAAACACAGGGACCCTGGATCTGTGTTTATGTGCAAACATAACATCCTTCTGGAGTCATTTACCATTAACCAGGTGGCATGGCAGAAACCGCCCTAGCAGGTAGTACAATGCTCGAAGTTGGCTTCTATTCTGGAGTCCAAACGCTGAACAGCTAAATAAAGAAGCGTGTTATTGGGAGCAGGTGGCCATCTAAATGAGAAAGACTGTTTAGTGGATGATTCTATCCTCGGCTGAAATCAAATCAGAGAAAAATGTGAAACCTCCAAAGAATACAAGGTTAACCCACACATTAGACACGGCTACTTAATGAACACACTACAGTTGATTTACACCTTCATCTTTCAACTGAATTCAATAAATGAGGGCCTATCAAAAACAATTGGACGATAAGGGCAGAAAGACAGGCTGACGTGTAATGGTGGGGTGACCGTCTGGGACAAGGACACGGCTGGGAACAAATCGCTGAGGGGCTGTTATGTTTTGTATGGGCCACGTCTAGGATTGCGGGATCAACATTGACATTTCGCTCATAATGCTGCAGGCTAGTCGAGTAACTTTATCATAATGTTACCTTCGCGTGCTGACTAAAACACATCACAACGTGGAATTACAAACATCTGACGCTACCAAAGTCAGACTACAAGTGTGTACGGAAATTTGCCCCAGAAAACAAACAAGATGTTGTTGTGTTTTTTGTTCCCCACGTGACCAACCGCACGATACAGGTCATCAACAAGTTAATATGTAAATAATGTTGGCCGAGGGGAGTGATGAATGCACGTGTCATCCATAGGAATGTAGTTAGCTTAAGAGTCTCAAGACTGGCCTCCTCGCTCAGCAGCACACATGCACTCAAATATGTACACATGTCTTATGTTTAACATATCCCCTCCATATACAGAGTTCTAACATAGGAGGGTAAACAAAAAAAAGAATATTTGGCCATGAAATCTCAGCACCCACGATAGTAGTGATTAAGTCATGATGTCATGGCATGATACATGCAACTCACACAGAAACTCCATTCAGGATTAAGCTATTGTTCAGGCAGTTCAGCAGATTATGACCACAATAGGAAAAAATAGGTTTGACATCATTGTGAAAGGAAAATGTGCACGCCCACCTCGTTTGGTCATTTTACATCCAAAGCTCCTTCGTGTCAGACAACATTCCCAAAGTTAAAATCCGTTTTCTCTGGAGTCCCAATCTTAACTTTATCACTTATCAAGCCTCTCAATGACAACATATTGGATGGACTGTATGGACACAAAATAAATGATGGTGCCTCATTTATTTTGTCTAAATGAAATAAATTATATGGCATAGTAGTAGGAGATACGATTTTGTAAAATGGTACCATTCTCTGAAAAATACCATACATTGCACATTCCATGCTCTAAATTACAGGGTTAAATTGCTGCAAAGAGCTACTGAAGCTCTGCTGAATTCATTTGATTTGATAAGTGAAACACATAGAATGAGTTTGGAAAATTCAGCAAATAGGGTGCATTTTGAATGACTGTACACAATGTTATAGCATGAGGAAAAACACAATCCAAAAAGTACAATCCACTACACTTTTCAATTATTTCAATGATTGAAAATGAAAACTGACACTGGAATTTCGGGAGGTCCACTAAATCACTAACCAATAATAAACTAACCACAGCATACCACAAAAAATGGGCTGACAATACATTGCTATTTTGCTTCTTCCAATGGATACCTGCACCGTGTGGTTGCTTGGATACAGACCACCGCGCTGCTATATTTGTCATGCAACGGATGGTCATTATTATCAATAGACTAGATGTCTGTTCAAGGAGCTATCACGTCCATTAAGTATATTTACATAACACGCTAAACGGACGTCGTGTTGGCTACATGCCTTGTAATAAAATACAATACACCACTTTTTGAACAGTAAATGCTAAGAATAAAAAATATCGACACCGCGAGAAAAGAAAGTACAACAGACTGGGTAGCATTCGCTTGTTACACATTTCCAAAGATTTCATAGTGAGTATCGGGATCCATAACTCCACAAGGTTTCAACTTAGAGAGTCGTTAATCAACGATGGCGTGTGGACACTTTACGGAGGGCGATAAAACTCATTGTCGTCATATGATTAGTACAAGACTACAGACTTGGGAGCTGGGGTATCTGACATTTGACTTGATTGTGCTGTCGAGGCGAGAAGAGCCACGGATATATTCTCCTGCAGGAGCCCGTATCTTGTGAATAAGGGCCAACTACTTTGTAACAACACTCAGCTAGAACTACGTTACATGAACCTGGAAGGACTTTTCAGATGAGCCATGGCTCACGTTAACGTTAACAGTACAACAAAAGCTACCCGCCTCGCCTAACGACCCCTGACTGAACGCTCCTCTCAACGCCTCCGTCGAGGCGTTCCGGGAACACGCCGTTGAAGCCACTTCGCACGTTTCATCGCAATTATCACGAGCAATTGAATAAAATCGACATTTGCTTACCGATAGAACTGTAGAACAACCTTGTACTCGCGGTCGTAACGGAAGAAATACGAGCTGAGACTGTTCCAAGATAGCCAGCTAGCCACAAGTTGCTAACAGGAGAAGGCGGGGTGTAGGCAAAAGTAAACAATGCTGACGTCAGAGTCGCAGATGGGATCGTTCCAGATTAGGTTTATTTTGTCTAAAGAACGTGGGCACCACGTCTATAAAACGTGCAAATAAATGCGTTGAGATCGTTGTACAGTTAAGTAAATACAATTAAATTAAAAGCACAGGGTTATATGAATTATACAATAATGAATATAGTAACCCATTCAAAGCTATCATCAAACATGACCATTTAAAATATGTGCTTATTTTTTGTGCTCAAAGATTAACAACTTTTTAAAACCTCTTGAACCACGTTTTAAAACATTCTAAATGCGCTATCTTGAAAGACACTTAAAAAAACAATAATAATTGAAAAGTTGGGAAAGTAATATGAATAGGTATCAAAGCAGTAGGTACCTTAGCACAGATATTTTTCTGTTACTCCAACACCAATTCTGCCCAAAACCAAACCACCAATCTTTAAAGCAAATAATTAGTCATCAATTTGCTTTCATGACAAGTTATGTTTGTATGTCTATTACAGTTTGTGTACAGCATGCATTGTTGGACACACACACACACACACACACACACACACACACACACACACACACACAAACACAAACACACACACACACACACTTTCCTTTTAGGAAAGTGGGGTTTAGGTTAAAATGAATCACAGATACAATCTGAAATATCTTAAAGAACGTTTGCTGTATATCCTGAAACATTAGCATATATTTCTTGGCAGCTAAACATGCTCTAGAATTAGGCTCATGTATAGTTATTGCAACCACACTATAAACTCTTCCCTTGTGTAATAAAATCAAAGAATGTGCAATCTTCAACCATGCTTTTACAAATACAATTTTCTATAGCAACAGACACAGAAACCTTTTTGCTTCAATGTACAAAATACACAAAAAACAACCTTATTAAAAGCCTTATATTGCATTCAGTAGTTAAAGCTCTCTTAAAAGAAACAATTTATAGGTAAAAAATTAGATGTATGCCAAGATATAACTGTCTCAGCAGGTCAGCAAACCTATTATAAATATGCTTTCATACATCTACAAAAATCTTATTGTACATCAACTCCATCATGTTTACAGTTTTGAAAAAGTCAGCAGTTTAAAAACCATTATGCTTTCTGCCACAGCAAAAGTTGAATGACGACCCATTTTCATTGAGAAATCTATTCATAGCCCAAAGCCATGACCAAACAGATACAAATAAACCCCCACATTAAAGGCCTGATTACATTATTGATGTTTGTGTGAGTGGCCATTTAGACACACTGAGAATAGTGACAATTAACCTGCGTGTGCTGTATACGTATAGCGTGACCATTCAAACATATAATGACCAACTCTTTCTCAAGTCTGTTGTGTGCAAAACACTGCTAATGTCTTGATCGCCCCCCTTCGAAGGCATGGTGCTCCTGATGGGCTGCAATTGTGGACACAAAAGTCAACATTTCATTTGAAACCACCTTTTTTTTTTTATGAGTCCTCGCACAATATTACCTGTATATAAATGTATAAATGGTAAATACTCACGCTTATAAAACACTGCCTTGAAAGATATCTGTGGAAGGAGCTCGTGGATCCGTCCTAAGATGTTAGCTTCGGTAGCCCGTGAGGCGTTCCCATTCCAAACCTGAATGACATCTTCTCTGTCTCTCACGCTGACGCTAACCCCGACCACTTCATCTCCTGCAAGGGAAGGTGACACGTTTCAGCATCACCTGACACCAATTCATTGATGTCGGGTTTCTTGCAAAACTGTCATTTTATACTACCTGGCGCGCAGTAATCACTAAATTGTTCTCCGATGGTGGCCAACAGCAACTCCTTCCACACGGCTGGCTGTAAAACAGTGGACGGAACAGTCACGACCAGGGAAATAACACGACGCGGCGCAAAGCTGGCGATGGCAACGGCCCCGGACTCACTGTGAATTCTTTCGGCACTTTCATTTTCCAGACGCCGCCCTTGGCGTTGCTTTCCTCCTCCCTTCATGGAAAACCACAGCGCACATTAAAAGACTGCACTTTAGTCAGAATACCTTCCTGCTTTAATCGTTCCTCCTCTGACCGCTGTCGTCATTGGAAGGCATCATGGTGTCTTTAATCAAGCGTCCTAGCTCCTAGCCGCCGTTGCTCCAGATGTTCTGCAAGTTGGTTTGCGGAATAGCTTGGTTTTGTACGTCCTGGGCATGATGGTAGACGGCTTCACGTAGACCGTGGTGGACACGGTCTTCAAACTATTGCTATGTTGTACATATCGATGGCCGAAGAGCAAAACCTCCTATCTGCAAAATGATCCAGGAAAAGTGGGGAAAACTATCCTAGCTGCACTTGGTGAGGCATTAATACCTAGTTGGTATTGTGAACACATAATGTAGTGATATAGTCCAAAAACAGTGTATTGTATTGGGAATCCTTACAAAACTTGAATTTTTCAGATGGGAGATTTTGCTATCCATCGATATGCTGTCCACCAACACTAAAGTGAAGATGTCTGCCTACTTCTAATACTTACATTTTCATGTTCTGTTGAATAATGAACGTTATAATCGCAAAAGCCATAGCCAAAGCTTTACCAGGTTTGATGACCTACTCCTAATATTCCCCCATGTGTCACAGGTTGTTGTGTGAGGTCCCAACAACCATTATGAATTAATGACACAACACCCTGCTCTCGTATTGGAAACGTGCACTGGTTGCACAAACCCCACTGGCCTGTATGGTACTTTACAGTCACTCAAAGCTGTATGGTGCTTTACAGTCACACAATCACGTGTGGTGAATGTGTTGATAAAGATAAGGTTACAGTGAGGCTCACCAGAGTGGTCGGCGTTCCCCTCTCATCAGATGATAAGTGCACCTCAGGGGCAGGCTGGAAACCCCAGGGATGTTGTTATACACTCTCCAGAAGTTCTGCGTAACAAAACACAAGCACACACACAACTCACTTGTATTGATCAATGTTCACATATTTCACTGGTGTCGCATTATTCTTATCATGCAAACCTAGGCACAATTAGGCTATGTCTGATACAATTCCTAAGTATGATCACATGAAAGATAATATTGATCACTACTGAAGCAAACATGACAAGTTCTGAACATGCATTGACCTTTCCGGGGATTCATTAAAAGAGAAACCTTATTTATTTTTATTTACTTAAATACATGCACATATCCATAATTATCAGGCACACACTGTACTCACCTGGACAGTCTCTACTGTGTAGATCTTTTTCAAGTTTGACTCACATTCAGCTGCTGTTGTTCCCGGTAGAGATCTGACAATTCAGTGAAATTGAACTTTATCATATAACAAAGTAGGAGCGCACATGCACATGCACACACACACACACACACACACACACACACACACACAGCCTCGCTACTCTAAATATTGAAAACATCAGCATGTTTTTGTCCCCTTGTGATGACCAAATCAACAACCTCCATGATTCATATTGGGAACGGCTATGTCTTGCTAGTTTCCAGTCCCTCTTTGTTTCGCTGTTGTGTTCAACTTTAGCCCACATTTGGTTGCAGTTTGAATATAGCACTTCTTGCACTCGTTTGTTATGATATGATACATAATGATGATTTATCATTATGAATGATAAATCATGAATTTGAATATCTATGATATACTTTGTGAATGTAAACTACATCATACTACATTCGTTATTTTGGCGTTTGCATTTCTTTGGTTTCCTATTATGTTGAGTGCTATAAATAGATACGGACCTCTGGTTAAAAAGATAAATGTAGTCAATAATATTTCCATTCACTTACAAGATACCCACTGTTTGCTATGTGTATGTTATGTGTACATTAGATAGCTAATAGCCATATTAATAATAAAGATAATTAGAATTTGAATACTATGAATCTGAAAAAAATGGCATCCACATTGCTTTTATTTAATTTGATGTATTTTTGGCTCAACTCATGACGTTGGGAGGGCAGGTTAGGATTAGAGAGCAATGCTCTGTAAATTGACCCCATTCTATTGCACCACCCTCACGTGTACACAAGCGCGCACGCACGCACACACGCACGCACACAACCACACATACACACAGTATGTTACTTGTTGCTGTTATCTGAAGTGAACTGCTCTATCAGTTAACTATTGGATATAAACCAGATGCAGATTTAAACAACAACATAATAGTATAATCACAACAATATGCCTAATAATAGGCCTAATAATAACAATAATATTAACAACAACAACAACAATAATCATTAACAATGCGATGTCCGCACATTCATAATTGATCAACAAGCGTTTAACAAAACAGGCTCATTATCAAAACGAATTTCTGAATCGAAATGGAACCGTTCAAAATATATATAATTACTTAGGGTAAATAATCATCCACTGTCTGGGTTTCCTGGCGGCGCCAAGTCGAAATTATCACTATTTAGGTCAGAGATACAATGTTGACAGTATGCCATGAAGTTGGCAACACCATAGTATCCGTATTTGCTGATAGCTATTCAGTTATATATTGACTTAAATCTCAGTAAAGTTTAAAGAAAGCAGCCAGACATCTTTCGCATTGATCTAGGCCATTATGTCTTTGTTGTACACATAAGCCTCGATATATTTTACACTGTGGGGGATAGGATGTTGCTTTAATACCAAACCACGAACCTACCTGTCCAGCCAGAAAGTCCAGGGTGAATGTAGAGGTAGTGTGTAGTCATTGCTGTTTGCAGTGTTTTCCAAATCTTTTTCGTCGATGTGAATGTTGTGATCTTGAGAAGTTAGCTGGTTTGGACTGGACATGCTCAGTTGCAATGTTGTTGCAGCTGGCACTGCCATTTTTACAGAACCGATTCTAATATAATGAGCGGTGTAGGAGCGAGGAGACCGTGTTGTTATTGTTTTCTCTGTACTTAGATGGTGCTATTTACTGTGAGGTCGGTAGCTAATTGATACAGCTGCTGACTCATTGGCTTCACAGGTCTTCGCCGTCACAACACATGACGCCCACTGTCTGCGGTGCAGCGCCGCAGCGCACACAATCCACGCATGAATGCTGGATTCAAACATAACAGTCAACTGAATTTACGTGAAACCATGCTATTTAAATGTACATCGAACACACTATGTGCATAATAAGTGCCAAATATGAGTATGTTCATATTTTTATGTGACTTGCGCGACACCACTCTTTCTGTGTTTTGGTGACCTGGAACGCATCTTTGCTTCCATGGCGCGCATGCGCTGTCGCAGCAGCAACAACTACCAGTATAGTTGTGGTTGCTACTGCTAGCTGGTTGTCGCTTTCTGGATACAACTATGGAGATTGATGCAATATTGGAAGCCTTCAGAGGTCAATTTATAGTGTTCGCGATGAATACACAATCAGATAAATACTGCATAATGTATTACGATTTCCTCAGCCAAAATTATGTTGTGTAGTGAAATTGGCCCAGGTCGCTAAAGTCTAGTGGTGAGAGGACGTATAGGAAGAAAGCACAGCGTGTTTAATCACAAGTGAATCAAGTTAGAAACACTTGTCTTGGCATTGGTTTAAGGAATTAATGCAGCACTGTTTGGGTAACAGATACACATTTTCTTTGTGTTAAATGATATATCACTATTTCATATGTTTTTGTTTTACATTTAAATGGAATTTGCAGACTTTGAGAAGAAAGAGACAAAAGAGACCTGTCCAATTTTAGAGCAGCTCCTGATTAATGTGGCGAAGACTGGGGAAACGTTGTAAGTGACAGTGACGAGCACGAATGAATGAATGATGATGATGATGATGATGATACATGTACTTGGGGGTTTTATAGTTAAAATGTGTTTTATTTACAATTGTATACATTCTATGCATTTGTATTATTATGGAGCCAAGCACACGGTGGGATACACCCTATTGTAATTGTTGCATTATTGTAATTTTAGTATGTTACATTTATGTTTCTATTGTTTTTCCTTTACTTTACAGCATTCCATGGTCAAAGTTCAAAACATATTTTCTGTTCAAGATGGAAAACGTCATGGATGACTTCCATGCCTCTTCCCCTGAACAGAGAAGGTCCCCTAATCCAAATGTAGCTTACGTCCCCTTCGATGTGATGAAGGAGAGGATTGTGAAAATAGTCGACGGCTACAGTGGGTGAGTGAAGCGTTGTTTGTTTAACCATGAGATTTGAACCATGCCCGTTTCATAGCTGAAGGTTAGGCAATCGTTCAGGCTCTTGTATCGTTCAGGCTCTTCAAATAAACCTAACACGATTTGTTAGGCCACACTTAAACCCAAGGTCTCCCGCCCGCGTCTCGCTCGTCATATGCATCCGTGGTTACAGGCCCATATGCATCTGTGTTTGGAAGGCGTTATTGTCATCGTTAACGTGTTGTTTGTCAGTTAGGGCCGAGAAGTGGTTGAGAACGTCTGCTCGCTCAGCAGCAGTGATGTAACTGTTGGCTGGGCTCCACAGTCAGGGCTTTAGCGTGACCCATATAGACCTCAGCACAGAATGGGCTGAGACTGAATAATGTGGCAATCTGGCAAATTCACAAGCTGATCCTTGATTTAAAAAAAAAAGAAAAAGAAAAGATATGTCTTATTTATAGCTGTAAAACCATGTCATGCTCTTTTTATTTTTCAGTGTCCCGTTTACCATTCAGCGTCTGTGTGAACTGCTCACAGACCCTACGAGAAATTACACAGGAACAGAAAAGTTCCTCAGGGGCGTGGAGAAGGTGAGGGGTTCATTTGAATCACTCACTGCTTATTATAAAACATGTACATGGTCTGAGCGTCTGATTGATAATTGATAAGTGGTGCTCATTAAGTTAGTCGAAAGCAAAGACAAAAAGTGGAAGGTTTTGGGGGACTTTTCCTTACGTATTTCTGTGTGTATATTTCAGAATGTAATGGTGGTGAGCTGTGTCCGCCCTCCATCAGAGTAAGTACATAAAGCATTAGTGTTTTGTATGGAGCTGCTTCAGATGCATGTGCAGCCCCCTCTAACAATAACAAATAAACGGGCACATTTATGGCCACGTGCAAGGCCTCAGAAAGGGCGAATGAACCACGATTAACCAAACTTTTTCTTGTTTTGAAGAAAAAACGGGGAAGCTACTGTAAACAGAATGAATGGAGGGACGTTGCCTGCCAGCTCCTCTGTACATCCAGACAGGTGCGAGTTCAGTCCTCGTCGGTCAGGGGCTGGAAAACCCAAAACATTCCAGGACCCGAGTCGGGAATCACGCTACGCTTTCTCCTCACGCTCTTTGGTTTTCTTCGATGCGTATTTGCAGTTATGATCTCACCTAGTTTTGTTTTTCCTTGTGTGTGTTGTATTTTTGTGTTTGCAGCAGTCACAGTGTGAATGGGCCAGCAGTCACACCAAAGCCACTGACCATTTCACTTTCTACAAACGGCTTTCCCAGCGCCGCGGTGAACAGGGCGAGTCCGCCGCCTCCACCAGAGGATGGGACGGAGCGCCACACCAGGTAACCCCATGGCGCTGTAAATGACACTGCTGGAATCTACAATGTATTATGTCATAAAAAAAAGGAATCTAAACACTGTAATGATTTTGAAAGTGTATAATATTATAATACTTTTTTTTAAATAAATGTATATTTATTATATATGTATATATATTTTAGTGTACATTTTTTGACGTAAACATGATGGGGCAGCTCGGTGGCTCATCCCACTCGTGTGCCAACCACATCGGCATCACGCCCAGAGCGACTCGGGTTCGACTCCCACCTGTGGTCCTTGGCTACATTTCAGTCCCTTTCTTCTCCAACCCACATTCCTGTATCTCTTCACTGTCCTGTCCATAAAG
Organism: Phycis phycis; assembly: GCA_900302335.1. NCBI lineage: Eukaryota > Metazoa > Chordata > Actinopteri > Gadiformes > Phycidae > Phycis > Phycis phycis. Next base: position 3,809 of record OMKQ01068727.1, on the reverse strand, counting down.
TCTCAAAAAGCCGATAAAAGATTAATTTTTTTATATTTTTGATCTCCAGTTGCCATACATCATGCTCAGCAAAAAAGTACAGTCAAAATTTTCATTTAGGGCATTTTAGCAGACGCTTTTGTCCAAAGCAACTTACAACTAGTACATTGGTCATATGTTTGTTGGGTTCGGCATGTGGACAGTTGGGGGTGGGGATCGAACCGCCAACCCTCCGGTTAGTGGACGACCCCACTGAGCTATTGCCGCCCTTGATGCTACGTTACACCGATGGCTGCAGTTAATGTCCATTGAAATGCGTCCAAAATAAGAAAACAGACACGGGGTGGGGTCAGGCAGGACCGGGCTTACCAAACACACAACAACACGGCAGTTATCTCCACGGGGGCGCAGACTGGATTCATGTATGTATTGACAGCCGGCCTCGGTGGGGGTGTTCCTGGGCAGTGTCTCCCTGTCAGCAGAGGGTGAGGGGAGCCTTCGGAGCGGAGGGGAGAAGAGCCAGCGCCGGGGGGGAGAGGACAGACCCCTCCAGGAGGTGAAGAGGCTCAAGGTACAGCACCAGGAGGAGGAGGAGGAGGAGGAGGAGGACGAGGATGAGAGAGGGCGGTCAACCTCTCCGACGGGGTCGGGGGACGTTACGGAGACACTGGAGTCCCCCCGGGGCTCTTGCCCAACGGTCGACAACGCTGCGTCTTCGGGAACTACCACTACCTCCGAGTGTGCCGGTACGCCATGAGCGTTAATGTGTTGAATTGAGTTATTCAGAAAATCTTGTATATATAAAACGGATTGTATATGATCAATCAATTCATCAACTCAATTCATTAACATTAGTTATTACAGTAATAAGCATGACATTACTTGAATTTAACAGTTAACCAATGGTCTAGTAATCATGGTGTTCATGTTAAATGGATATTATATTATTAAGATATTAATGTATGGATATTAATGTTTACATTATTTATCCCTAACCCCTATGTAACTGATTCATAACAATGCTCATTGCTGCAATTAACTAATGTAAATTTTTGTACCCTTATTGCCACCCTAACATTTTAACCATGTAGTAACCATACGTTCTCCACTCTGCTCCTCAGGGCCGGGCAGCCGTCCATCACCTCCTTCTAATAAGCCAGAGGAGTCTTCAGACAGCGACACCGACCGGGACCTTGACCTCGCTTTACAGACTGACATGACCGCGGACCAATCGGAGCAGCTAGATCGCTCGGGGACAAGTCAAGGCCCAGAAGGTCAGGCCTGTGGGGAGGGCAGCCGTGATGGGGCTATCATCAACGATAACAAGCCGCCACCCTCATCCCCCTGTAGTACAGCTGACCTGCCTACAGAGGGTACTACAGAGTCTGAACCCGAGGAAAAGCTATCAGGCTCGGCTTAGTTTACACTGTGTGATCCGCATCAAAGATGTGGGTTAAGCACTAGTATGTGTACTAGCACTAGCACTGCACTAAGTACCAGGAGAGACTGGATCTAAAGTGTTTGTAAAACTCAGGTCCGAATTATGCTTAAAGCAGGTGTCTACATGTGGTGTTGGAAACTCATTAAATTCAGGAAACTTGACTTGCATGCAAGTACTGGAATACATTTAAATATATTTAAAAATAGTTTATATTGTTTGTAGTGTTTGTGGATCACAAACAACCTCAACTGTGCTCCGTGTTCTTTTACTTAATTACAGCCACCATGTTTTATATGCATTTATTTGAAAAGAATATCTTGGTTGGTTTGTCATATAAATCATTTTGTACAACAATAAACACCAATGTTTAAATCCTTGAATGATGTTTCAACGGTGGATAGGATAGACATTGATTTCTTATCTTTGTCTTGCACTATGCAATGGAGTTGAGCCCTTAATGTGGAAAAGCATAGTGTGCAGTTAACTATTAGTAATATAATAATCGGTGTGATTACTTTAAGCTTTGATTACAAGGTCTGTCACTGCCTGTGACACCACTGTCCTTAATGATAACATTATATATCTGGAATTTGTAGATTTTTACAAACTAATCCACTACTTTTTGTAAAAACAAAAATAAAGTGGAAATTGAATGGTTGAGTGTTGTCATGGTTTTCAAGAAAGACAATAAATGCTCATGTGTTGACGTGTGGTGCATCATTTATTCATTCAGATTTTATATTTTTTGTCTTTCAAATCAAGATGTTTAAAACTGTTGGTCATGAATATAGAGGCTTGGGACAGCTTTGAGTACTAGTAATAGACACAGGGGCAGTCTGAAATCTACACAACTCTTCAAGCCTACCTAGAAGCACATATCCCCTCATTGGAGAAACTAAAAACCTATTTCTGTTAACCTCTTGGCTTACGAGAGGAGGTATGAATCATTTTAATCATCGTGGAATTATTCAGTGAGTTCCCATTGCTGTGACACTTGGAGGCTAAGATTAGCATGTTAGCAGCTGTCCTCACAAAGCCTGCCATCAGCAGCTCTGCAAGCTGCTATGAAGGTGAGGGTTTAACCTGCGAACACACGGACCAAAAGGCCAACCCAGAACGGATTCCACTATAAGTTCAGGGTTTTTTTTCTGACCATGACAACCTATGATTACCAGCACAGGTTATTGTTGAATTCATATTCATTTTGTTATCTTGGCTATGTCTGTGATCATGAAGAAACAAGTTCTCATTTGTTCGTAGGGAAAAAGATTTGCAATTAAGTGTGCGACACATCCTGCAATATAATAATTTGCAAGCCAAAGAGAAAGTATACATCAACCATAAATTGGTCTCATTATTCTACCTTCAGATACAAAAAGTCCCAGTGCCTTCTTAAAAGTGAAATAGTTGTTAAAAAGATGTGTAATTTGTTGAACCACTGTTGAACTGTTTAGTTTGCAATTTCTTCATTGCTGTTGCATGGCCACTCAACATGTCACCACAGACGGGTGTGTTCCAAAGCTTCAGGCTAAATCCATTGACCTCTTTCTCAACGGAGTTGATGCAGACGTGTGTATACATTTCTAATCTCCATATCAAAACGTGCCCGGACGAGAGCGAGGGCAGTCCTCTCTCTCTCTCTCTCTCGTCACACCGGAGGGGCTTTTGTGGTCATCATCATCATCATCATCATCATCATCATCATTGTTAAAAAGTCCGCTTATCCGGGGCCGGATCGCGGTGGCAGCAGGCTGAGCAAGGAACTCCAGACGTCCTTCTCACCAGCAACGCTTTCCAGCTCCTCCTGGGGGACCCCGAGGCGTTCCCAGGCCAGATGAGATATATAATCCCTCCAGCGAGTTCTGGGTCTCCCCCGGGGTCTCTTACCAGTTTTGTGGCCAATTAAGTCTTATAGGTGGTTATAAATATTTAAATATAAATGAGTGTAAATGGTAAAAAACTACTTTGAAGATAAAGTAACACAGGGTACATGTGGCGTAAAAGGAGACTTCAGTCATAAGCAGCAACAACAACAACAACAACAGCACGCAGTGGGAGTCACATTTCCCCCAATGGGGCAGAGACTAAGTGAGGACAGTGACCCACACCAGGACGTTGATGCGGAGGAGACCCAAGAGCGGTGCGCGAGGTTTGTGTCGGAGTGCCTGAGTGGAGTCCCGCGCGACTTCAAGAGCCTTTTTTTTTAGTGTGACGGACAACGCGGCGGCCACGGAGATTACGTTGAGAATGCGTTCATAGCTTTTGACGGAAACGGAGTAAGCACATGTGAACGATAATCGTATTAACTGGATAATCGACCCGTTTCTCGGTGAATCACCGATTTCACCACGTCATGCTCCACATCTGTGTCAATAGTCACACTGCCACA
>OMKQ01068726.1:0-15373 GCA_900302335.1 Phycis phycis | reverse complement strand
CCACATATCGGATGGATGTCTGGTTTGAAAGAGACTATATCCCTAACCCTCCCTTCTTCTCCCTTTCTCTCTCACGCTCTGTGCTTAGGAATTCGGGTTACTTCAGATGAAGGAAAGCCCTCATATGCACACCTGGCTGGTACATTCTGCGGCCATAAACAAAATGAGTGGAAGCAGAGATCTCCATGCAGCTGCGGTGGAAGCAGAACCAAGAGCAACACCTCTTATTTGTTTGGTATAATCACACTAACAGTCTGATCTAAAAATAATAAGTGGGACAGAAGTGCTCACATGTTATTTTTTTACAAATCACTTTGTAAGAGAGGGTTGCTGATCCATAATTCATTTACAACAAAGTTATGTTCTTGCACACAAAACTCTGTTGGACCAAAGACAACTTTCTTTAATGTAGAAACAAATGATCGAAGAGACTTAAAGCTTGATAGATAAATAATAATAAGTAACTAACTAAATATTTTAGGGCTTCCTGTAACCTTGGTCCTTCTTGATCTGCCTAAAGAACGGCTTTCAAATGTAATTCAAAATTGCATTTTGTTTCAAGAGGGGGTTCTTGACATTCACGATCTTCAATTATACCACAGGTCTGACGAAGTAATCTCATTGTCAACTGGCTATTTAGAACGTGGTCAAATCATCATACAGTGCTGTATAGTGCTCCATCCATTAAATATTTATACTTTTCATTGAGCCAGCAACATGTGAGTTATACGTGTGGTATTTATTCAGTTATTTGAGATATCCTGATGCTTCCTTTTAATTGTTTTTGTGCTTAGTTGTTATTGTGTATAATTGAAAAGTATGCATGTAATATGTGATGCGTCATTGTGAAATGGCAACAGGGTGTGTTTAAAGAAACACATGAGCAGCATGGGCTATTCATTATTATAATACACCTTATATTATATTATATACAGCTATTGTATAGAATATTTATTTTAAATGAATCCTTCTGAATGCTGACACAGCGAGGAAGCATGGCCTGTACACACTGCAAACATTATTTTAAATTCAGAGAACTGAACGCTGACCGTCCCATTCAGTTTCGTCTCTAACTTAGAACACCAATGGCGGAGGGAAAGGGGAAGAGACAGTTACATTTCCCAAGGACACAGTGGATGCATCCCTGGTTCTTTATGTTGTATGTTGCAATGGGTCCCCACTGCACTGTGTGTGTGTGTGTGTGTGTGTGTGTGTGTGTGTGTGTGTGTGTGTGTGCGTGGTGTGTGTGCATTTATGTAAAGGAAGTAAGGATGGGGGGCTTCTCAGACAGCCTTTGTGGAAAATAGTATGACTGCCAGTGCAATTACTACATGGAGATGTCCAGCTTGGGGACTGTTTCCTGTGCTGAATGGGTAATTACGGATGGAATATTACTGCATGTTTTTCTCCATTGACGTACGATGACAACATTGTTTCCTACATCAGCACAGGAGCAAACAGCACACATGCTGTCACATACAATGTTAAATTAAAAACACAGAGCTGTGTTCATCCACTTAGCCCATATATACACATCATTGAAAACAAGATAGCCTACTTTAAGACCAAAGTAACATTAGCTTAACAACATTAGCATTGACCGTTTCTATAAAACAGTCATACTACATTGTGAATGAATTAACGGACGAATGGATGGTTGAATGAACGAATATGAGTGTTTTGATGTTATTATAATACATTTTTATTTTATTTAATATAAGAGTGCAACATACACATGGTACACATTGTAGGGGAACACTACAAGACAATCACTGACAAACAAAAGTAAAGATACATGTACGTAGCAATCTCCATTGCGCGCCTGATCAATGTCGCGAAATCATGATTATACAGAAAAACACTGTCAGGCCCTTCTACACATACTTCAATTAAAAAGAAAACCTCAATGTATTTTGAAACTAGTGGTTTATAATTAATAATTTCATTACAAATGCGAACTCCGTGTCACTGAAAACGATTAAAAGCGACGTGTGTAATGGAGGACAGCGTGGTACGGACTCACCGGAGGAGCTTCAGCGGTCTGCGTGACTGGACTCCTGTTGTGTTGTCAGGTTGGCTAACAGCTACCTAACCCAACATGTCAGGTTACAGAGACAAGCTGTTACATACAAGCGTACATCTAAACTGTATCTATATATCTAAGCGATGTGTATGGTATCCTTAAAATAGCGTTTGCACCAGTACAATCGCTAATTCGTCATTTATACCTCTCAGTGGCGAAAATCAAGATTGTAATAATCGGTATAACTTTGAAACGTGTGGAATGTGAGTTATGCGAGACCCTGACGAAAAGAAGGCTGTACTAAGTATTTGTCCTTTTCCAAACCAACATCTCATCTTATGGAAAATAGGACCACTAGTATTTCCACTTTTTCCGACCTGTGGTGGACAGATAGCGTGAAAAGAAAATTAACTCAAGGAATTCAAAAGAATTTCCTGCAAGAACATATTTAACAACTCTTTAAACCGACAGGAATGCTTTGTGGTTGGCTGGCCGTGGAGGAAATATGTTAATAATGTAGGCTACTGCGATACCAAATATGGCAATATTGTTACGTCTGAGGTCTGGTACGCATCTGGAAACGCTTAGCTCTACTGAATAAAGAGACTGGCGCCAGAAATAGACACTGTTCAACGTATTTCTCCTGCTCTTAAGCCTAGCACAGAAATACACACCGATTATTAAAACATAGCAACAAATGTAGTCAACTAAGAACGTCAAAAACGACAGCCTACTGGATCATCTGAATCATCCATATCGATTACATCGTTTGTTACGTTATGTTATGTAGGCTACTTAATTGTCTTGAAATGTTGAGGTTCAACCTTTAATTAAAATGCAGACTGCTATTAGACCTATAATTTTCCACATAAAGCACAAATTTAGTAGGCCCTCGTGAACTCCGTTGATAGACATGAAAAGTCAGCAATGGGAAAAAATACAGAGGGGCAAAGAAGGGAAAATGTGATGCGGAAAACTGTGTTCAGATGGGATCCAAAGGGGGAAAATTCATTTGAGAAAAAATTGTGAGACAGGGAGGAGCGAAGTCGTGGATGGAAAACGCGCCAAGAAACATTCCTTGCATAGTTTTGGAACAGTTCAGCAGGCAGCCAACAACGACGTCAGCTCACTACGGTATATAAGTCCGGAGGTGCCCGGACCACAGCAGACTGCAACGAAGAGCTTGAACTCCTAACTTAGAAGCCTCTTTCTAATACAGACTACAAAACAAATCACAATCTACGGCTTTAAGAACGACGACTGCTTGGAACACTTAGGATTCCTACGAAGACAAATTGACTTTAGGACATCGTTATCTGAACTTCTTTTTACGCACCAGAACGAGATCCAAGATGCTGATTCTTAGCTTCATCGTTATCTTCGCGGGGACTTTTGACTTGGTGAGTTTTTACATGTTTTACATGTTACAACTATCGACCTGATTCAAACCATTTTAGTAAGTGAGCAAACATACGCTATCCAGTGCTTACGCCTACCAATTTAATACAAGTCATACAGTTGAACGACATTTTCAACACTTAATATCAACACCTTGACCATTTTTGAGTGGGTTTAAGTCTAAACTTGTTTTATTTTAAATGTTTTTGGCTGTACAGATCGTCTCTACGTCTTGCCCTTCCGTATGTGAGTGCCAGCTGGACAAACCCAAGTGTGCTCCTGGAGTTAGTCTCGTGCTTGACGACTGTGGCTGCTGTAAAGTGTGCGCGAGGCAGCTGAATGAGGACTGCAGCCTGGTCGAGCCCTGCGATCACACCAAAGGACTTGAGTGCAACTTTGGGGCCAGTTTCGCTGCCACTAGCCGTGGAATCTGCCGAGGTATGTATATGTACCATGCTCTTCCATATAGCCTTGAGCGAAGAATAAATGCGTTTGATTCACACCTTGTGTTTACAGTTTAACGGTACGAAATATATCGTTTTGGGGAAAACGTAATTGTAGCCTTGAAGAACAGAAACCCACTATGGTGGAAAACGACTTTGAATAGGCATGCTGACGAATTTCAGTTTGAAATCCATATCTAGCCACATGTGATGTCTTCAGCAGATGTTTATTTGTGAGGACAGAAGGGAAAAATTTACATTACATTTTACCTCTTTTTTCTCTGCAGCAAAGTTGGAAGGCAGGCCATGTGAGTACAACAGCAGGATCTACCAGAACGGCGAGAGCTTCCAGCCCAACTGTAAACACCAGTGCACGTGCATCGACGGGGCTGTGGGCTGCGTCCCACTCTGCCCTCAGGAGCTCTCCCTGCCCAACCTGGGCTGTGCCAATCCCAGACTGGTGAAGGTGGCGGGCCAGTGCTGTGAGGAGTGGCTGTGTGATGACGGCAAGGAGACAGACATCCTGGAAAAGCTTTTTGGCAAAGACGCGCAGACAGACGAGTCTGAGAGAGACCTCACCAACAGGAACGAGCTCATCGACATTGTCAAGGGTGGCCTTAAATCCCTACCAGGTAACAGAAAGTCATTTCTAGAAACCTAAATCATATTTGGATTATCTCATGATTCTAGATTCTAATGTTGTTTTTCCCTTCATTTTTTCTTCATATAGCATTCAGATTGCAGCCTGAGGGCCAAATGTTTGACAACCAGAAGTGCATTGTCCAAACCACAGCCTGGTCCCAATGCTCCAAGACTTGCGGGACAGGCATCTCCACCAGAGTCACCAACAACAACAGTGAATGCAAGCTGGTGAAAGAGTCGAGAATCTGTGATGTGCGACCGTGCACCCAGTCAACTTACTCCAGTCTAAAGGTGAGCTTGAATTACCATGACCATACAAAATGCAAACTCAAAAACAATCAAAACACTTGTGTTTCATGGTTCTGATATGTAAATGACTAAACTCTGGACTCATCCTGTCATACAGAAAGGAAAGAAGTGCAGTAGAACCAAAAAGTCCAGCCAGCCAGTGAAGTTCTCCTACGCCGGCTGCTCCAGTCTGAAGAAGTACAGGCCCAAGTACTGCGGGGGCTGTGTGGACGGCCGCTGCTGCAGCCCCCAGGACACCCGGACCCTCCGTGTCAAGTTCCGGTGTGACGACGGGGAGACCTTCAACAAGAACGTCATGATGATCGAGTCATGCAGGTGCACCTACAACTGTCCCCATGCCAGCGAGGCCTCCTACCCCTTCTACCGCCTCTCCAACGACATCCACAAATTCAGAGACTAAATCCCATTGGCTAAGGAAGACAAAACCTGCCATGAGACGATGGGACACACAAAAAGTGGCAACATGGACAGGCAGCCATTTGTCTCTTCAAATGCTGGGTTAAAAAAAATGAAACAATTACAAACTCCTTGTTGTAACAAGATTCCCAAGGAATTGTGGGCTTACATCATTAGGACTTAATGAAGTGCACTGTTTGCTGTGACTACATCAGCATACTTAACTTATAAAACGCTTCATATTACTGGAGCATCCTTTGGTAGCTTCGTTATGAAGCAACATGTAATTTATATTTGTAAATCTATGTAAGTTGTTAATATCAATGTGCTATGTATATTTTGACCCTTAATTTCAGACATGACCCAACAGTAGACTTGTGTGTGCATATAGGACATGTGCACTTACGAAACTTAAAAGTATACTATCATGTAACCCAAGAACAAGACACCCGAAGGAAGCAACCATCTTGTCTAACAAGTGTGTGGTACCATTCCTTTCTGACGTGTAGTGTTCATGTTTTGTGGCAGCTATTGAACTCCCTTTATCAGAAAAGACAAAGCGAAACATGTCAAAACAATGAATGTTTTATTTTATTATTGTCATCAATATTATTTATCAAAAATGTAGCTCTTGAATAACGTGTCATACTGGAATAAATAGTAAAATGATTTAATTTTCTATGTTATGAAATAAAACTGATTTATTTATGAAATATAACACTGTCTGGTTTGATTCAGTATATCTTTTACCATGTTAGTTTTAACTTGACACACCATTAAGCATATTGTGATCCACACATTGGAGGTTATTTAAAACCGTTATTTTCAGTACCGAGATCCAACAGTTATTATGATGTGTGGAAGCAACTAGAGTCTAGGACAGACCCTGGGCAGAGCTGTACTGCTCTTATATAATAGAACCTTTACAGTCTCTTGGGCTGACTTGGTGTGCTTTGGAATGCCATTCTGAAGCGAGGTAGCTTGCTTTCACTTGATCTGGCTAAGCCATCCACTTGACTGATTCTGAGAAAAGAAAAAAAAAGATTAAATCCGAGAGTAGCAAGGAGTATGGGAGTATGCCAAGAATCTTAAGTGCTGCTCTCAATGGGCCTGGATTAGACCGTGCATCACGGACAATGAGTAGAATTGTACACAATGCCTTGCATACAATGAATGTAACCGGGGGGTAAACTTTTTTCACACAAGCAAAATCCCAATTCATTAATAGTTTGTCTTTAAAAATGTATTAGTTGCATTGGCCTTCTAGGCTGCTTAAACTACAGGGGAACTTCTAAGTTGTTGTAAACAATCCCGGTAATGTGAGGGAGGTCTGAAGACTGCCTTTCCATGTTTAACCTTAGCAGGCATGGAGACATATTACGTGGTGGAAAGCAGTGGTTGGGGCAGGGAACCAAGGTGACATAGTTGTCTCCATAGCTACTGAACCTTTGAACACAGCCGCAACCAAGAAGGTTTGCTGCTGTCCCTTGAACACCACACTATGTTACACTGACTTCACTGTTCATACTCCTTTCATATGGCTAGTATTTTCATGACATCATCACCAACAATCAGGTAGAAATACACAGGGAACAAAGGACAATTTATTTTCTTGTTTTGTGTCATCTTTTGTGTTTTGTTTTTTTTAAGATAAAAGAGGTGATTTCAAGAGCTAATTGGACAATGGAAGACTAGAGTCCAAATACCCAGAAGTTAAAGTTCAAGTTTTGGGGAAGTGTGTGCAAAGTGCAGAGTGGTGAGGAGCAGTGGAGGGTGTTTGTGATGCAGGTAGAGGGAGCAGTGGAGGAATGCAGCAGTGGCTCCGACAGCAGACATCCTGATGGGCGGCAGATGTAAAATATTCCAGAGATGTTCATTTGAGTTCAGGAGCCTTTCAACATGTACACAAACATTCACAAGTACTCACTCGCATCCACCTAAAAATGTGTTTATTTAGCTCTTCACAGAGAAGGAAAAAAATGCATTTCACACCAAAGTAGGCCTACTAAAGATAAACAAGGCACCAGTGTCTCTCAAAGGAAGCCACACCGGGCTGTTAGGAATGAAGCTTCATCATGTGCATTTAGTAGAAGATTGAATAGGACACGTTGCCTTTGATTAAGCTGCATACCACACAGGATGTGCTCACTGAGGTTTTACAGATCGCTCACATGAAAGGCTTCTGGGGTTTACCTAATCAGAAAGATGTGTGGCTGCCCCTCTCCGTCTGGATTTACAGTCATAACACTTTCAAGGAGCTGTTTTTGCTCATTTCTTTTCCTATTGACTCCGAAGTGGCGAGGTGGGGGTGGTTTTCCACGTTGGTCCTTCTAAGTTTGGAAAATGCAGCACCATCATCAGCCATTAGTCACAATGCAGCTCAGGTTATGTAATGGATGTGTTACATGGTTTTCGTTCATCTTTAGAAATCCTGTCTGATGTACAAGCAAGAAAAGCATTATTAGCTCGAGCAATTTTGCCTCAAGTTTATCTTTAAATGCATCAAGAAAAATGCATTGTGGTGATTTTGCACAAGCTGAAGTAAAACATATTGCATGCCAGGCAGAGACGAACAAAGCTCTTGCAGAGACCAAGCTATTACATCAGCCAGCTCAGTGACTGACGACTACCTTATTTTGTGAACCCATGTATTTATATGACAAAGACATAAGCATTAAGACTTAATTAAGCACTACGTAATACAGTATGCCTACAAGCTAATGTGCGTGAGAGAGCAAGCAACCATTACAGCATTCTGGAAGCCATCGAACACTGATGTCAGCTACTTTACAGGTCCCTTGTCCACAGCTACAGTTTATTATCTACTGTTATACGGAACACAGTGACATGTGGGAGGGTTAGAAGCTGGCTACCTAGTCCAAACAGAGAACAGAGCCACTTGCTATGAGAGCCACCTGCTGGTTGGAATAAGAAAAGACACATTGTGTTGTTTAAAAGCTTTGAATCAACAGACTGGCTGATGTAACGCTATTACAGACAAATAAGGTGTACGAAGTCATTAGACCATCATGAGAAAAAGACTTATCAAGGATGCAAGACATTATGATTGCCCAACAAGAATCTATACAGATGTACTGCAAAAATATGAATCTGTGTATATGTATATATACACAGATAATCAATTGAAAAAAAAAATGTCTCAATGTGAGTGGGGTATATAGAAACTTTTGAGTCAAGTAAATGCATTTGCAAAGTCCTTGTTGGGTGCCAGACCCTCTCCTACTTAACCGACAAGCAAATAGCAACATGTAGAATGGGGTCAATCACACAAGGACAAGTCCGTGGTCCCTGACTGATTGTTTGAACGTATTTAGTGTGGATAGAAAAGGCAATGCTCATCTGTAGATGTCTACTGAAAAAAATGTCTACACTGACAGTAGATGCTGCAGCTTTTGTTAAGACATACTAATAAAAAAAGGGAAGGGAGGCCAGAAGCTTTAAATAGAAAAATAAAGTTATACAATGAACTTCAGCACCCATTCCTTTGGGACTAGTAGCTTCTGTGAAAGTAACAGTGTGTCCCTTTATGAAGTGGGAGTTGATTTCAGACCTATGGTTGAGGCAACCATTCATTATCTTTACTTCCTTTACTATACCAAGTATAATACGACATTTTGTCGCTGGCAAACAATTCCAAGTCTCGAATATTCTCAAGTTGAATGGTACTGTGTTCATTTGGACCACACACAGTCAGGCTGTTATGGTAAGTAAAATGATCAGCCTAGATCAGTACTCAGTCTAGTTTTTTAATTTTGCATTTGAAAAATATCTTAACGCCGAAGCATTGCAAGAATAGTAAGCTCTTCGCGTTACTGTAATCTTGCATCATTGCGTGCAATATATATAGGCTACACATGTACACAAGTTTATCATTAGTAGCACAGCTCATAAGTTCTGCTCGCACCAGCTCAATAAAAGTGAAAGTGACGTACATCCCTGCCCTGAAGTCTAACCCAAGCCTGGTCATCAGAGCGTTGTCTTTATGACGCCTAGCAACACACAGTGAGGGTCTAATGACTTCAACATGGTAAATAGTGTCTGCAGTTGAGGATCCTCCTGTATCTCGTTGCCAGAATTTTCCTCTATTAGCCCAATCACATCAACTGAGTGAGTATGGCCTTTTGATCCGGAGCTCTAAACCCTGAGTTGGCAAGTTAGCACTTCCGCCAGCTCATCTTCTCTCCCCGTGTAGCCTACCCGCTGGTAGGCAGCTAGGCTTGAGAAGAGGTGCAGAATAATGTGGTACTTAACCAATGCCTATTCAACTTTCAAATAATAATAATACATTTTATTTGGACATATTTATTAAGGACACCTTACAGTGCAGCAGAATATAGTTAAATAGTTAAAACAGACAGTCATGGCAAAGACATGACCAGCATGAACAAAACAAAATGAGACACAAGGTGGGTAGACATGTGTGGGAGGGGAGAATAAACCAGTAATACTGTGAAGATGACCCAAGTATACTGAACATTACAGTGAATAGGCCAGTTTGAACAGGTGAGTTTTGAGGTGGGATTTGAATGCTGTTGTGGTTTCAGACTGCTGTATGTGTGGGGGCAGGGAGTTCCAGAGCCTGGGGGCAGTGCAGCTGAAAGCTCTAGCACCCATGGTGCTGAGGGGTGATGTGGGGTTGGTCAGAAGACCAGCAGAAGATGAACACAGGGAACGAAGGGGTGTAGTCCTGGAGGAGGTCAGAAAGATAGGTGGGGGCTAAGTTGTGGAGGGCTTTGAAGGTGAGCATGAGGTTTTTGTAGTCAATGCGATATGTGGTCAGATTATTTGGTGCGGGTGATGATCCGGGCGGCCGAGTTCAGAATCATTTGAAGCCTGTTAAGCAGTTTGGTGGGAAGGCCAGGGAGAACAACATTGCAGTAGTTGATTATTACAGGCTAGTCAACAGCTGAGAGTCAGAACGTTATGTTGGCCAAGTGCTGCATTGCACACCGAGTATAAATAATGTATTCATTTAGTCAAGTTATTTTGCTTTGGAACATTTCAACAGTTTACATTTCATCTTAATGTTCTTTAATTAGTTATGTCAAGAAAGTAACTTTGACAGCATAGATGACATCTTGTTAGCAATTCTTGCAGAAAAATAGCAAGGTTCGAAAATGTACTTCTAATAGCAAGCATTGAACAGCAATAATAAGAGCTGTAGCATCAGCATTTGGAATGTCAGGTTGATACAGGACAGACAGAAAAGAAGCAAGTGAATCACATCCTTCAAATAACTAAAGTGGGGACCAGTCTCCAAGGAGAGGCAGTGACAACAGCAGTAGAAGAGTGCTGGTCTGTTTCAAGCTATAGGGCTTGTCATGTTGCACTGATCCACAGAACACAGCCAGTTCCATCGGTCGAAAGCACTCATTTCCAAAACATTAAATTACCAGTGGAGTTACACTTGCACATAGAATTCAGAAAATGTTGAGAAAACTGGTGCAACCATAACCAGATTTTAAACTACAATGAATCATGTAATTTTTACGATAAATTACGAAGATTAATTACAACTAGTTTGGAACCACAGTTTTGTGCTTTTTTGTGAGTACCTGTTTTCCCAGATTCAGTGCACTGAACATAGTCCATATTCTGAATAAACCACCACAGCAGAGATGGGTCCAATGGCTCTCATAAAGAACAGCTCTGCACAAAGCAGAATTGAAGCCTGACCACCAAATCAAGGCTTCATAAGTGCAAAGCAATTTCAGTGGCATCAAGTGGCAATTCAGCATAAATGTGTAGTATTTCCAATGCTTCTTGCTTTTAACGAACTAAAAACAGCCCTGTAACATCAACAAACAAAGGCTGCTTTGGTGTGGATACAGTGGGTGGCTTTATTGACATAATTAAGAAAATTAAGAGGACTGCAAAACCCAAGATTGTTTAAGATTCAAAGCTGGCAGAACTGCACAAAATGGGGCTTCAGGCAAAAAGCTCTGATGGCATTGCAAGACTATTGCCAACTCTAAGCAAAAACGTATTTGAATATAAACTTAATTATATTATATGGGTCAATTTGACTGTAGTCCATAGGATTGTTCATTAGTTTGAATGTTATGCTGTTCCGTGCATTTAAACCCTTCAACCACAACCACTTCCCCTTGTGCCAATTAAAGAATAGGTAAGCAGTGACCTATTTTTACTGCTTTGCTTCTTGAAAATAATAAAAATAAAACACATTTGACTGGTACAACAGCACAAACATATTGTTCCAGAGTGAAGTTGGCAGCCTACAGCAACAGCCAGAGCAGAGGTGCTGAGAGAAGGCCCAGGGCAGCCGTGGCAGCACAGCCTGGGGAGTCCAGCCCGCCCACTCAGTCAGCCTATAGGCCAACAGGATGCCACTGCAGGGGGCACAATCAGGCAGCCTATAGGCCAACAGTATGCCACTGCATGGGGCACAATCAACAGCCCGTGGAAAAAAGGGAATTGAGGGGGTATGGCTTCCTTGACTCAGGCAAAGACTTTTCACTTTTGCACAAATCCCATTTAAAAGCTATAGACTTGAACCTTTAGGCTGTTAAACTGTTATCAAATTATTACAAAGAAGTTGAACACAGTGAAATTAATATAACATAACAATAATTGTCCCACACACCATTAAATTGCCAGTTCATTTGTCCAACACAGCACATTTTAAACTATGGCAATACAGCAGAGCGTGGGACAAAACACAAAGACATTCAGGCCTCAACATTCTCTCTGGGGAAGCAATGCACTCTGGGATGGGAGAATTTTGTCGTCTGACACTTATTCAATGGAAAATGTGTCATCGTGGAACAGGCTTCAAAGGACAGTCATCGTAGGGGCTAACGTCAAGGAGGGGTTAACAAAGGTTAACAAAACACAAGCGTACACAGAGGGCACATCTGTGAGCACACTTTTAGCTGTTATTACTGGCTGGTGGTGACAATACTAAACCATTGTTACGGTAGGACAACACGTTAGAATCACATGGGCTCAAAGATGTCAATCAAACTGTTGAAACTGCGTTACGTTTTTGTTTAACAGGGTATGATCCTCTAATGGAAGTGGTTTCCTATCATGCTTGGCAAAAACTTTCCCTTGCAGTGCTTTGGAAATTGTTGCAGCACTTCCATTCAAATTACAAAATACAACAAAAAACATGTTATGAGATGAAAGGCAAAAAACCCCAAAAAACATTTACAAAGCATGTTCACATATTTCCATATCAAAAGATAATGACATTCAGTTTCTCCAATTATATGAAGACCTTTAGGTTCATACTGACTAAGGTAGGCATTTTACCAGTTTATCTCTTGGCTCATTCTAATACAACTATTCACTGTGCTCATCATCATTCTGACCCACCAGCTTTCATGACCAACTCAGTGTGGTTAATTAGTTAAATAGAGCATTCCTGAGCCCGCTATTGTATGGCATGCCATACAGTCATGTACAGTATGCCATACAGTCAAGATGGCAAGATGGCAAGACTAGGCTTTTATCTTCAGTATGGCATTCTTCAATATTTCTTCCATCCCTATCTTTTCCTTTCTCACCCTCCTCTTCGCTGCTCTCTGTGAGCTCTCCTTCCTCCAGCTCCTCGCCTTCCCTGGCTTCCCTCTTGGCTCGTTTCTTCCTTGGGGGTTTGATTTCATCAGTAACCTCCCGTATAGGCGGGCTTGCATTCAAACCCTGCCTGGGATAAGACAGCAAAGCTTGGGCCACCTTGTTGGTCCTGTGGTCCTCCTCTGTTGCCAAACGACTGCAGTCTGACACGAGTTTAGCTGAAATGAAAAAGATCCTGGTTGTAAACACAAAGCATCAATGGGTATGGCCGAAGAATCGTCCCTGTGGAAAATCCCAAACTTGAACATAAAGCAAAAGGAGTTCACAGAAATCTGATGGCACAAAATGGGTCATGAACAGGGAAAAAGTGGTGGCGACAGTATGGCAATGGTTTGGTTTGGCCCCACACTGTATACAATGCTGTACCAAGGTGTTAGTTATGCACCACATTAAGGCAGACTTGTGAGAGAGGGGCTGCACAAATAATTACACCAAATTACATTGTGGCAAGTCTTAAAACGCATGCCAGTCTAAATAAAGTCTGGCAAACATTACATTTCATGCAAATAAGGCAATTTGTTATTCATACTTATGTCAGCATGACGTTTAAATTGCCAATTTTTTGTTATGTTTGTATGTTATGCTTGCAAGACAAATAGTTATGGATTATATAATTAGATAGATGGATGTATACTTTATTCATCCCAAAGGAAATGTTTCCGTAACAGGCAACCATGCAAAATATATAAAATCAGATCTTTACGAAAAAATAGTTTTCACGAGTGGGGTAAAGCCTGGTTAGTCCTAATTGGCCCTGGGGAGGGATGGGATGAAAAACATTTGAGGCAACTGGAGATCAATAGGTGCTCAAACACTTGGTTGTCTTCATTGAATACATGACTGCCAGAGTGCGCGATTACTCCTTCTCTCTTCCTGCCCACTATCCTGGGGCCACAGCATGGGCAATTATCAGGATGTTTCTATAGTTACGGGTAGAACAAGCTTTGCACCTTATCACTGAAGGCACATGTGGAAATAGTCAAAAATAACTGCTCGTCAGCCTACCAGTCTGGGTCTGACAGAGGTGATGTTGGAAAGGTTACCACTGTTGTGTTTATGTATTTTATTGTGGAGCACACAAGAATGCTGGAATGTCTACTTTAATAATACATGAAAAGTGATTCCCTCCATATTGTTTTTTAATGATCCCTACATTTGTTCTTGTTTTTTTATGTGCAATCTAACAAATAGATATCCATAATTCTGTTAGATTGGCTTGAAACAGTGGCAGTTGGTAACTTCCCAAATTTCCCCACAGATATTATCGGTTGGCCTCTGGAAAGGACTCGCAATACAATTTCCAACTTTTGGCAGGTAATGCCAAAAGGAAAATTAATAGATATAGTCTCAGACACCAAGAGGTGATGCTGTACTATTGAGAGGGTTAGGGTTATTTCAGTAGGTCTCTGTGTAGTTCAGGTAAACTAATTAAAGACTGAAGCATTGAAACTTGGCACAGAACAAAGCAGCATAAAGCAGGAAATAAATTGGTACATTTAGGTCAGTGTAATACAATTTCATTGAAAGTAGATCAGTAGATAGTCCAAACATAAAGTGTGGTTTTACCTGGTCCCTTCAGTGGATAGTCCTGGAAATGGCTCTGTAGAACTATGTGCAGCACTGGATACTCTATTAGCACTTTGTAGCTCAAGTTGTCCCGAAGACTTTTCCCAAGGTTCAGCTCATGGTAGCTTGTATGATGAGGAAAAAGGAAAATACCAATTAAAAAACTGACCATTAGATCACACCCTACTGAATTCACTGGGAAATGACTAACTAACTTTAAGTTATCGCAAGAATCGCCACCTTAACGTGGTGGAGGGGTTTGTGTGTCCCTGTGAACCTGGGAGTTGTCTTGTCAGGAGCAAAAGCCCCTGGTAGGGTCTCCCATGGCAAAGTGGTCCCAGGGGAGGGACCAGACGAAGAGCGATTCAAAAAACCCTGATGAAAAGGCTCGAAAACATCAGCGCTACCTCGCCCGGATTAGGGAAACCGGGGACCCCTACTGGAGCCAGACCTGGGAGGGGAGCTCTCCGGCGAGCGTCTGGTGGCCGGGCCCAGCCCGAAACAGCTACATGGAGGAGCCGCTGCCCTGTGGGCCCACCACCTGCAGGGATAGGCATCGGGGTCGGGTGCAATGCAAGCCGGGCGGCAGGCAAAGGCGGGGGCCTGGGCGTGCTGATCCCCACCATCGCAGACTTGCTCTAGGGACGTGGAATGTCACCTCTCTGGCGGGGAAGGAGCCGAAGCTGGTGCGGGAGGTGGAGCGGTACCAACTAGATATAGTTGGGCTCACCTTAACGCACAGCATTGGCTCTGGAACCAAACTCTTGGAGAGGGGCTGGACTCTCTCCTTTTCTGGAGTTGCCCAGGGTGAGAGGCGCCGGGTGGGTGTGGGGATACTCACAAGCCCCCGGCTGAGCGCCGCTGTGTTGGAGTTCTCCCCGGTGAACGAGAGGGTCGCCTCTCTGCGACTACAAGTTGTGGAGGGGAAGGCTCTGACTGTTGTGTGTGCTTTGCACCGAACAGCAGTTCAGAATAT
>OMKQ01068723.1:0-16261 GCA_900302335.1 Phycis phycis | reverse complement strand
CCCCCCCCCCCCCTCTTCAAACACAGCCAATCCTTCTGTTCAGAGTACAAGTACACTCTAGCCAGCTGCCTATTTTAATCCAATTTCAACCCATGCGATATAATGACACTCATTTCTACATTTATGTTTAACAGTGGTTTATTAGATTTGAGTACATCTACAGGATTTAAATGCCAATTTAGGTGGGATTAGGTCACGGTCTGGCTTGATGTCATTGAGGCCTCTCCATCTTTGGGGACCATCAGTCCCATCCAGGGATCCATCCCTTGTTCACATCAGAGAGTAAGAAATGGATTTAGCATGGTTTATCATTTTCCATCTCTTTTAAATGTTTCATTGATGATACAATTTGTCAATGAACACGTGTAGTAATCGGAGATGTATTGATTAGGATTGTGTGATGCAGAAACTCTTTTTATTAACAGTGATTTAGTTGATATTTGGTCGCAAACCTCCTCTGCTAACTACACATGCATTTTTACCAATAATTCAACTGGTTTATAAATGGAAATTGTAATCTACACACTTATTGGTAAACGTACTGCATCTGCCTAAAATCATTTCTGAAACCCTAGGAAGGCAGTGATGAGATCCACTGTTCTAAATGAGAGACTTGATGAAAATCAAGTCTCTTTGCAATGCACAATGGTTCCAGCTTAACATTTTGAATTAAATGATGAACCCTTGTGCGCTTAATTACTTGGAAACAAACAAAGGTTGTTTTTGTGTGTGTCATCATCAGATAACCATTGTTGGGGTCATGATTGATAGATTCAATCCGATTTCTTGACTACAAATACAAACCTAAGACCAAAGGCACAAACAAAATAAAAAAAAATGTTTGGAAGTTATGAATCGATTTCAGAATCCTAGAAGATGAGAATCGTGATTCTTGTGTGATTGATTCCATGACTTGGTCTGATGTAATCGCTTAATGCACTACGTTGGCCCATCCATTTGTTTGAGGTATTTTCAGCCACAGTTAGTTGATGTCCTTAGTGCTCCCAATGTGGTCTTAAAAGCTATGTTTACCGGATTTGCATCTACATATACATCTTCTATGGGTTGACAGTAATACTTGGAAGTCCCCAACAAAAGAACAAAATATTATTTGTCAACGATTCCAGATGCTAACCAACAATAATGTAACTCAAATAGTTTCCATGGTTTCAATGTTTGATGTTGCTGTCGAGTGAAGGTTTCGCCCACAATGAATGAATTTTATGCTGGGAAATTTTCTGATGAACAAATATATAATACAAATTTGGTCTTCACACATCAGTCCATTTCTTGCTGATTAGCAATTACAACAGTTGTATAATGGGCAATTACTCAGGTTAATCTCAAAAGTGCTTGTTTTTTCACTCCCCAAATTTGTGTCTGTGCTTTGTTTCAGTGTTTCACTGGCAAGCCACAATAATGGGACCTGTAAGTAATCACTTGTAGAAAACATATATATACTTCATTGCATTAAGCATAATGCTATTCATAATGTACCACATCAGTCTACGTGTCTAACATCTGGGTTCATAATTGTCACAGTGTAGTGTGTAGTTGCAGTGATGTATTACAAATCGTTTTTTCCCCCACTGTAGAATGACAGTCCTTACCAGGGTGGGGTATTCTTTTTGACCATTCACTTCCCCACAGACTACCCCTTCAAACCGCCAAAGGTAAGCCACACGCACACGCACACGCACACGCACACGCACACACACTGCTACACCATGGTTT
This sequence comes from Phycis phycis, assembly GCA_900302335.1. Classification (NCBI taxonomy): domain Eukaryota; kingdom Metazoa; phylum Chordata; class Actinopteri; order Gadiformes; family Phycidae; genus Phycis; species Phycis phycis. The sequence goes on along the minus strand of OMKQ01068723.1, from coordinate 14,527 downwards.
CCCGGGGCTCAACAGTGTGGCACCGTTATCACATGAAGATAACTGTTAATTCAGATTCCTCACTTGAACCTGAGGGAAAGCATTGCCATTACTATCGCCCCGCTGAAGACAATAGAACAAATGCAAGAAAATATTTAAAACACAAGTGTGCACAAGGCAAAATCAAATGCGCGTGTGTACAAAAGATGTATGTAAATATTTACAGGCGGTAAATGTTCCGGTCTATAAACTAGGGCTGCCCCGATTCGTCAACCTCATTGATGACTTTGATGCTGAAAATGCACGTCAAAACGTGTGATGTTCTCAGCATCCCTCCGAAGTTGCTGCCGTCGGGGCTTCAGCCCCCCGTCTTTGGTCGGCTGCAGCGGGGTGTCACCAAAGAGGTGGGGTGTGTGAAGCTTTCCCACTGCCGAAAGCTGCAGAGCTATGCATGCACTTTACTGTCCATGGCGTTTCCCAGCTGTACTACCGCCACGCACACACACACACACACACACACACACCTGAAGACAAAGAGAGCCTACGCTTTGTGTTCTGGAAGGTGGGCCGCCGGCCCATCCCACGGAGCATTTTGAAAACCCCAGCCGCTTTTAACCTGTCATCGTAAGACGCAGCGCGCCGGTGCTGAGCTGCCGTCTGTTGAGGAGCCTCACAAGTTACCAATGCATCGTTATTGGAAGGGAGAGCTTGCAGCTGTGGCTGCGACATGCGCTTATTATTAAAGTCCCAATCACTCGTTTTCCTGCCACCTTAGATTGTTCAATGAACGAGGTGAGGGGCAGCGTGTGAACATGTTTAGGCTAGAATCAGGGCGTTCTGCACTGTGATTCACTGTGATTCACTGTGGCATTGGGCTTTTTGGGATGTGTACCTCGTGATCGTTTTATGTCTGCCCGGTTTGCATGATTGGTGTCAATGTAATAATGGGTTAAGGAAATGGAGCCGTCTGAATTTTCTTAGTTGACTAAAAGCAAACCATCCTGACTATGAGTTGACTTGTCATCCATCATATTTATGAGTGTGGTATTAAGTCGTATTAACATTAGTATGTTTATTTTGTACAATTAATCATAGTTATTATTATTAGGGATGCAAGAGATAACTTCATCCATCCATTTCTTCCACTTACCCGGGGCTGGGTCGCGGTGCCAAGAGATGACTTGAAAACTGTAATTGAATACACAGTCCTCCATCTTTTTTTGGGGGGGGTCACAAAAACATTTTGTGATTTAATTGTACCAATTTACAGCCAGTTTTAATGTGTATTTTATTCAGGCTTTGTGCGTTACATCACCTACTGAGTTGATGCTGTTTTTTTGCCTGCTTTTTAATAGCTGTAGAGCGAGCAGGATCCATTTCTAAATTGGAATTCCAATGTTATAGGCCAAACCTTGCATTTTGAAACGTGAGACCTATCTGGTTTAATTGCGTTTGAGTTACAGGCTATTGTTAAGGGCAGGGTACTTTGTAAAGTACGCCTATTGTGTAGAAATACCAAAGGATGACTCTATAGAGGAGAGCTGCCCCACGGCCTCACCTCAAAGCCCCTTCTCCTGGGCAGGTGTACACTGCTGGGCACAGGGGACTCGGACGTCTTCACTTCACTGGGTCAGAGCACTAATTCAGAGATGAATCTGTTGAATATCCAATATCTTTCTCTCAAAAACTGCACAAGTTGCTATCGTGATTCTCTGAATACGCAGCACTATGGTGCTTTTTGAGATGTGGGGGCGTTCTTGGTATACGATCGTTATCGTGAAACTGGTGGAATGCTGTGGAACACAACCTATCTGGGCCAACCAGTCAACGCTGATGAACCATCTTATTTTGGTCTCAACAACAATGAGACCTTGGGAGACTATCATAACAATGGAAGCATGTGCTTATCGTAAGAACAATTGCCATTATCAACTTGACACAAACTTAGTCGAGAGCCCTGCGAGAGCCCTGCGACTCATTTTGACTCTGGGGATTCAGCCCTCAAAGGAACAGGGGGAGTAATTACCGTGCCTTACATGAAGTATTACATGTTAAACAAAACATATCAGCATTATTTATCTAATGCTCTCACTAAAAGGCAGAGCCACCTGAATTAATTGTATGTATTTTCAGATGAAAATTAATAATTTAGATGAATTGTTTGATTGATGGAGTAATAGAAAAGAGGATCATTAGTGGCAGCCGTACTGTTAATATTTCAGTGCTCTGTCCTCCACAGACACTTCTCCTCGTACATTTCCCCTCATGCTCATGTCTTGTGTTTTTCCCATCCACAGGTTGCATTCACCACAAGAATCTACCACCCAAACATCAACAGCAACGGCAGCATTTGTCTTGATATCCTGCGGTCACAGTGGTCCCCTGCTCTCACCATCTCCAAAGGTAGGCCTTCCCTTCACATCCCGTCCTCTCTGCCGAGGTCACCGCCTCAGTGACCACGCTTGCATCAAGCTTTTTGTTCCCAGGCGTGGTGGTCCACCCACCCAAAAGGATCTTGATTTTGAGCTGTGCATGTAAAAGGTTACAAAGTGCAGGTTTAACTATATTATAGCTTAGTTGGTGACCTATGCACTTTCTGTGCAGAGTGCTGTGTTGGCTAAAAACGTCCTCTGCCTCTGTGTAACAGACCTCAGGACGTAGCAGGCAGTAGTGGAGCAACCCCTATTGAGTTTCCTGTAGTTGTTCAGGCAATAAACATGGCACAGGTGATGCACACGTTGTTCAGTAAGGGCCTCAAATAGGTCATAGTAGGTCAGGTAACTCACGCTCTTTGTCCAGTTTCAGGCACACAGACACTCCTTTTTTGGGTAAAGTTGGTCTCTAAAGTGGCAACACCGTCTGCCAACAGTAAACGGGCTAAAACACATGCTTATTGAGCAAGGGGAATGTCTTAAAAATGCAGTGAAATAACTAATGTAGCTAATATTACAATCTATGAGGTGCATTAAGGGGAGCTGTAGTCTTGACTGAAACTGCATTTCTCGGGGCAACTTGAGTCATCTTTTCCCTAACATGGAACAGGACAGTGAAGGTTATAATTCTGCTTTCGGCTATTACTTTTACTCCTGGAGCATGGACATAACTTAATTTTATGCCTATGCTTGTAGTATTGGATATTAAAGATTTTTTTTAATAAATGTAAATATATTGCAAGCAGAACGTATCTATTTTTAATGATTGGACATGAACGTGAAAAATAGATCATATAATGTATTCCATGATGTAATAAGGGAATTGTGTTCATGTTCACATGGGAATATATGTCTTTTGTTTATGAACAATGGGTTTATTGCCCAAAACAACCTTTTAATGTTTCTTTTTATAGATCCATGTCTGTGTCTATATCTCATGAGATGACATTGAACACAAAATAACTGATTTACTATGGGAGCCATTTTGTCTTGCTCAGCGTGTAGCCATTTATTCTGGTATGTTGTCCCTGAGGAGCTATTATGCCTTATTGTTCTGTGTCTTTGTGTTAACCACAGTAATGGCCACCGTTGCATTGACCATAACAAAAGGGTTCCTAATGGCCAATCTATCAATATAGGAGTAGCTTTACTAGCACCGTGTTGAACTTGGCACGCTGGCCCAACCTCCCCATATGATGGGCGCTCTGCAGCCACTCTCCTCACTCCTGTTGACAAAGTGGATCGGTAGCCTCAGAACTCGGTGAGGAGGTGGGGGAGGAAGCCATTCTATGGATTCTATTCCTGTTCACCTTGGTGGTCTTCCCATTCCCTCCTGCAGTTCTTCTTTCCATCTGCTCTCTGCTGTGTGATCCGAACCCAGACGACCCCTTAGTACCTGAGATCGCCCGCATCTACAAGACGGACAGGGACAAGTGAGTCCCCTGCCTCCCCTTCACTAGGAGGGAAGCATAATCCCTCCTGAAGAGAAAACGATTGATCGATCAACTGTTTTATCGAAGATGATGTGTCTTTTATAGTGGATCAATTGTTTTTTAGTAGTCAGAAATGCAATTATCTGGTTGTTCTAAGCATTAGAACATTTATATTTCATTTTATCGCATTGAATGTATCACTTTGAACTCTGGTGAATTTTGATCGACATTAGTCATTATTTACATTTATTTCGCTTTATTATGAATCTATACATGAAAACTATCACTCTAATAATCAATTGTGGTAGTGGTGGTAAGTAGACAATCATCAAATCACTTATTGGGACACTATTCACATATCCAATTGATGCTCACACATCGTGAATCGTGGGTAGCAACAAAGGTGTTTTCATATGGTCATAAGTGATGACCAGATGAATCAAATCCTCAAAGGATCGAATCTTTGATAGACATATAGTTGACATGGCCCATGATGGTAATCTAATCGTGTGTCGGGAAAATTCAGCATAACAGTGGGCCCTTCCATTGGGAGGGGTGCTAAATGAGTGATAACAGCAGTGCTTGGCTTCTAGAAGGAAAAGCCTATCAGTCATACAATGGGTTTTTTGTGGGGATTTGACTCTTGTCTTCTGTGTGCAATTTGTTATGTTTTGCTTTCAATAGATGTCCTTATATTTAGTTTGATAAGCCCTTAGTGTAACGGGCGCAATCCAATATTTTTGTTTCCATTTTCTTATTGTAGAAAGATTCCCGAATGTCAGGGGGAAAAACAAAAACTTGAACCAACAACTCTGAATGATTACATATGATCCAGAAAGTCTGACGCAAACGGTGTCGTACCGCGCCACTCGCACTGGGGAACACCACTCTCTCTCCAGTCGGCAGTGCGTGGCGCGCTGTTCTGCTAAATTGAGCGCTGCCGAAACACATCACGTCACATGCATTTGAAAAACGCTTCTACGTGGTCTTCATCAATCAGATGTTAATGCCGTGCGTAATCAGAGCGAGCAGAGCTCTCCATCTCCACAGAGACCTGCCACTTTGTGATTTCAGATGCATTACATTAATTACAGTATATTAGCAAATATAGGCTACTATAAGCTTTAACATACACTGCCAAATTGAATGCAGATGCTAACATGAACTGGCACACGCATATTGTCGTCATATTGTGAATTTGTTGGTAGAAGCGATGGGTTATTTAGGGGAGACAGCTGTGGGAAACCCTGATAAGCCAATTGATTATTTTCAAGCACTTGAACCACCAAAAGTCCATATATAAAAGAGATGCATATCATATAAGATTTGACTATCAGTCGATGATGTTTCTGGTCTGACAAATCACATTTGACTATGCAAAGTCTTCGTTGAGGACAGCCCTAGTTAACATCCTCATCACATAACCTGAGGACGGACTCTGAAAACATACAGTTCTTCTCAAACAGAGAGCCGCCACAGAGAAGAGCTGCTGGATAAAGTGATTGTAATCCACATGAAACCGTAAGACATAACAACAAAACGTCACCTGTACCAAGTGAAGTCATTGTCTTCTCTCTCCTCTTCATTGCAGGTACAACAGAATAGCGCGGGAATGGACACAAAAGTATGCAATGTAGTGTTGGAGTAGAATCATGGCCAACCACCTCTACGACTGAAGGTTAGGGGAACTTTGAAGTAAAGAGAAAACAAACGACGACAACAACAAAAAAAAGTACAAATGAAAAAGCTTAAAACAAGATCTTGTTGGTTTCCATTGGAGTGCTTTCTTTGAGCCACGCCTCCCCTTCACCAGAGCACCTGTAAAACTCCCTCTCCCTCTGGAGACACTCCGTGTCTCTTTCTGTCCCGCCGGCCACTCTGCTGTACATATTTTCAACTCGATATGGAAAACAAAGCCCTTCCACCCTCCTATACCCTGTGATCCCTGACTCCACCTTGCCACGGTACCCTTTTTAGTTTTGTTTTTTATTTGGTCTTGTTTTTCCAATCACAAGGCGTTTTGGACAGTGTGCCACTCACCAGATGCCCTGATCTCCCAGTTCTGAACCCGTGTGTGCAAATTCACTCTCCTGCTTCCTCCAAACCTTTTATCACTTTAAGCATTCCTTTTACCATCTGCAACGCTTAGGGGACCTACTTCCCACACCCCCCCATGATTCGTTTGGGGCCCGGGGACTCGAGGTAGAGGGATTATGTTTACGCTCTGCGCTCTCTTGATTTACTTTTTTCTTTGTATTCTTTTCTTCACACCTCATCACCGACTGTAGAGGTGACAATTCAAGAACGCAGGTTTGGCAAGAGTGCCAAGCAGGCACGTTGAATTTTCTATGAGGAATTCTATTTAAAAACAATAATAAAAAAAATCATAGCAGGATGTGTGAAATGAAGAAAAATATGTAAATTGCCTGTTTTGGTCTTCTCTTCGATTCTACGAACGGACTTGAATTTATCTGGTCATCCTTCCACTCCCCAGCCTCACTGTGGCCATTGAACAAAGTTCTGCCCTTTTTACACACGCATACACACACACACGCACACGCACACACACACACACGCACACACACACACACCCCATGTCACCTCCACCTTTTCAACATTCACAATGTGGAAGTTCTACACCAGGTAATCCCTTTTATTTTAATTTTATTTTAATAGGTTTTTTTGTTTGTTTGAATCCCCTTTCTCATAACTTCTTTTTATATTATTTTGCTATTGTTAAATTAGAGGCTAATATCTTAAAGGCTACAGGACTGGCTTGGGCTCTGGGAGCGAGGAGAATCCACTCTCCTTGCACAAAACTTCTGTATATTGAATTACCTGAGAGGCTCGTTGAGCTTTGTGTGTTGATTAAACTGTGTAATAAAAACCTGTGACTCCGGTTTGGACTCATTTCCAGGGCTTGTGGAGAGGTTAGGGGTCACAGTTTCAAGATGGTGGCCAACATCATGACTAGATTCACATTCACATATTTAAGGGATCATTACTTTAACTAAGTCATTCAATGCTGGACCCAGGAGATGGGGTTGGCTGCTAGATTTTGGTCATTTGGTTTACGTTAAAATTGAAACAGGAAATTTCAGCGCAGCTCATGGATCAGTATAATTGTAGTGCATCTAAAATATTACCACATAAAATAGATATAAGTTATTGTCTCATTGCTTCCAGACTGAGGATACACGACTCTAAGCATCTTGAATGCACAATGATGATGTTAATGCAATAAAATATATTTATTGCACGACTGCACATTTATTGAAACGATTATTTGAGTTTACAATATATCAAACCCTTATCAGCAAAACAACGTATATTGCAGACGATTTACGTTTTTTTTTAATATATATTAACTGGTATATTAACCATATAATATTGCTGGAACTGAATACAGTTATGTTGACTACCTCATGTCGAGCCCTCGTTCTTATTGGCGGACTCCCTGTGACGTCATTTAACCAGCTCGTCGTGTGCTCTACGTAGGGCAGAGTTCGGATTACAAAAGCTCGCGATTGACCTTGCTAGGTTAGCAAATACAATCTCCACTAGCACCAACATGACAATGCCTACCTTATCAAGCCCTGGATTCAGGATATCAAAAGGTAATGTCATTGAATATGGTCCAACACATGTGGCTAAGCTTGCTGCATAGCGCAATGCTAACTTCTTCTTCCATAGATCATATTAATGATCATAAAACTACAATGTTTGATTCGGTGCTTAGCAGACCTAGTGACGCGCAGACATAATCAGGTCATTTCTTCCAAACTATTCTTGAATAGTTTGGAAGAAACTATTCAAGAATAGTTTGAATATCGATTGACTTAAGTTGCTAATAAGCATGTTGGCTAACCAGTCGCCATTTGTTGTGAACAGGTTAATTTAGCACTTCGCACAGTTGGACCACCAGCTCTAGTAATAACAGCTATCGGTTACAACAGTAGAAAGCGCTTTTAATACCGTGACCGATGGCAAATGTTGCCTAGTGTTAAAGTGGTCTAGCAACACGTTGCCGTTGTGTCAAGACTTGAGCCGTTTACCTCAAGGGGTTCCCATCACTTCTCTTTTCTTATCTATCGTTCATAAGTTCGTGTGTGCTCTGTCTCTGTGTAAGGCATGCAGGCTGGCCTGCAGGTCCACGACGTGGACCTTATCCATCTATGACTACAGATACGTTGTTTTATTTCTGTGACTTAATTGGAGTCAGGTGGCTCCAAACTAAAAGCTTGGCTGTAGCACCGTGTCACCTCGTTGTGTGTGTGCCTGAATAACTTATGTAGGCATATTGGGAAAGAATCCAGCTGCCCCACCACGGTACGGGATTGAAGTTTAACAATCACATGCTGGTACAAAAATCTCCTAATAAGGTTTAGGTCGACAAGAAGGTCAACAGAGAACATTTTTTTTACTAAAGCAAAACAAACGAACTGCGGACGCTGTTGATATGACCAGTTTTAAGTGGAAGTCTATTAGGCAAAAGCATAGGCTACTTTTGTACAGGTTACCACCGGATACTACTATGGTGCACATGGCTGTGGCTTGATCATGTAGCGGGGATCATCTATTAGTGGGTGGGGGCCTTTTAATTGGTTTTGCTAGGCCTTGAGGGTGTTCACTTTGCTCATAGTGTATTTACTGGTGAAGTGTCGCCTGCATCACCATGGTAGTATTCAGTCAAATTCAGCTTTACCTTGTTTTCAATGTGGTACTTGTTTTATAGATGTCTTTATAGAATATTGCTGACGGCTCTTTTATTGTGAACACCAAGAGGAGCCTATGCTAATTGTACGCAATATAATGAGTTTCCATTATCACAAATCGTGTTTTCCGCTGTCCGTTTTTCGTTAATTATTTTGCTGAATAGCCATGATTATTAGGCATAGGTCCAGTCATAGGTATTACTTGGATATTGTTAGAAGTCGCCTTCCATGCTGTTCTTTTTGAGATGGGTCATTTGCCTTGAATTTAAGTTTAACTTTAACCGAGAGAGGGGAAGTATATCGGAAGCAAGCATCCTGTGGAGGACCAACACATGTCCATCCATCTATCATTCTTTAGATTTGTTTTGTACCCACTTTTCCTGGTTCTTTCCTGGCAGACAATATAAGAGGAACAGATCCTGAATGTGGGCTCAGCCCATGGAATACTCAAACTCCTCTGAGGCTCACTATGCCTTCGTCTGTAGAGATTGAAGGAAAACCGCATGGAGAACATGCCAACTCAACAGAAACGAGTCCCAGGTTTCTGTAACTGCCAGGCAGCATGTAGTAGTATACAAAATCCTCCAGAGATCCTACAGCCTTATCCCTGTTGTGGTCCGTTGACTGTCCTACAAACATTCACGCCGGTCGCTCCTGAATGAGTGCTTTCCATATAGGATGGCTGGCACACGGGATATTGCTATATCTTATTAAGTGACAAACTGCGTGCAGGACCATGGACTTCTACAATGTCGGGTACTGTTAGTATGCGCCCGGCCTCCCTGCTGTACGTTGTGTCTTACCCGCTCCCTCCCTGCAGACCAGCTGATTGTGGCCGTGCCCGTGGCAGTGGTGGCGGCAGCGGGCGGCTTCTTCCTCAGCAGCTATCTGAGTGGGCGCAGCTGCAAGAAGGGCCAGGTCAACACCTGCGTGTGCAAGGACAGCCCCAAGGTGGTGCACAGCTTTGACATGGAGGATATCGGCACCAAGGCGGTCTACTGCCGCTGCTGGAAGTCCAAGAAGGTCTGCTCCTCCATTGCCGTTCTGTGTCCCAGCCACCACCGCACTCGTGCAGTGTGACTGGGAGCTGGTGTAGTTAAGACCAAACGATGATAATTAGTGGGCATCACTCGGCCAACCAATCGTCTAGTTAGGCTTGCTTGAACTGATGGAGCAATCAAATGAAAGACGGGGAAACTGTATGGAGGGGGGGGGAACCTCCCTTGAAGGTAATTTTCTCTTGCTCCATATTAGGTTTATGGAACAATTAGCAAAATTGGACACTGCAGCATTTCTCATAGTCTTTAGAGAGCCAGTACGACTGTTGGCATAACTGATGGACAATAGCTTTTCCCTTTTTGAATACATTTGTTCTTTCCCACCTAGATTCATATGTTCTTGCTAGCCTAGCTGTATAAGAATTAGATTAAATGATGCGTATGTGATTGAAAGTAATGAACATTTAGTCTGAAGGAAAAAGGGCTCAGAGTGAGTCCTTGCTATATACTACAGAGATGGGGAAAGACCACTGTAATGGAAGCTGTCTGTAGCTTCTACTACTAATGGGCTAACCAGACAAATCACTGACATGGGCGCCGGGCTCCAGAAATGGGAGAATTCTATTGACTCTGGCGTTTCACAATTCATGTGCTTTTCTAAAAAAAAAAAAAAAAGTGATTGTAAACGTTAAAGCAGTACATGGTGTGAGAGAATATGTGTGTGAGAAGCACATGATCTACACCACCGCTGTCATGTTTTGTTACAACGTTATGTCCATGGAAATTAGCTGCAGAGGATGCCCTGGTATGCCTTTGTACGTACGCCGTTTGATCCCGTGCTGGCCGACTATGGAAAACTCCTTGCCTCTTGAGTCGACAATGCCGTGTTGTCGACTAGAGACTGTGAAAACCTCTTTTGAATAAGGCTATCACAAATGGCTTTTTCAGTCTGGGCAAGCCGTTATTTATAACATTTTACAATCACATCACCAGACACCAAAGCCCAAATTGATATTGCATGAATCCACAAATATTTTCTGCACCGTTGGTGCTTTTTATTTATTTATTTATCGTAAAAACAAAAATGTTCACACTTGTTTCATTGTTGCTCGGCGATGAACCACGCGCACGGGGCCTTTTATGTGAGCTAGATGTGGTGGATGTTGTTGAACGTGGAGATTGAACCCAGGCCTGTTTTTAATTGACTCCTGTTGCCCCCCCCTTGTAGTTCCCCTTCTGCGACGGTGCCCACACCAAACACAACGAGGAGACCGGGGACAATGTGGGCCCCCTCATCATCAAGAAGAGGGATGCCTGAGTCCGCGGGGTCCGCCCTGCCCTGGTCCCCGCGCCGGTCCCTGGCCATTGTCACGGTTACAGCTACTACTACTACTACTACTACAACAATAAATGATGAAAACACACCGATGATTCAATTGAGACCTGCGTGTTTGTTTTAAAATCGCATCGGGCCTATTCCCAAGTCGTAACCCTGGGGACAGTGCTTCAGTTCAATGCATCACTTCACAAAGGGGACATGCTGCGGACGCCAATGTTGTCTGACAATCCAATAGTGACGTGGCGACGCAAGCGGCTTACTGTGCCGTCCCGAATAAGATTGGATGGGAGACTCTGTACTGTTGGGTGAAAAGACACAATGTGTCTTTTTATTGATCTGTTCACCTCTGATAATGTTGGTGTCCTTCATTCTTCACCTCCATTGCTCTTTGTCCCAGTCACTGGCGCTTTTTCACACTCTGGCATCCAACACAACTTGGCCCAAGCCTTTTCTCGCTTAAAACTTGACTGCAGCAGCACGTCATGGTCTGAATACAAGTAAAAATGAGAATGTATTTATTGTATTTTTTTTTTTTTGCCTAATTGCTGCTTCATCACTGATAAAGTGTCGTAAATGAAGTGTAGTGCACGTTAATGTGCACACGTCTGATCTGATGGCAGAGAGAAACTGTCCTGTTCTACTGCTAGATCTTGATTCTGTCTCCTGTGTTGTATTTCATTGGTGAGATTCAGAGCGGGACAGTGATGTATGCCTTCAAAAGAATATATTTTGCTTGAGTAATTTTCCATTGATGCTGTCTGATTTCGGTGATTCCTTGTGATCTATAAAATATTGTGAATAAACATTTTAAGTGGTCCATGTTCTCCTTTCTTTTTTGGTGTAAAGACTGGTATTCTGTACTTGATTTTTGTGCTGTGTGTGTGACATGTATTGCTTCTGAACAATTTTATTCATTCAAACCGCTTTGCACTTGGAGCAACATTGCAATTTGATGCGTACAAGTTCTCCTTTCAACAAGAGAGCCCTGTTAATTGCTAGACTCAATGAGTAAACCCTGGCTAGCTACTGCAGTCCAGCCCCTATTCATTGTCTGGGAGGCCGCTGCTCTGCTCCAGCGGAGGTGCCGAGGAGCCCGTTGGGCTGCAATGGCCACAGACCAGTGGCCATTTTAAGATGGGGCAGTGTTGATAGTGACCGCTAGAAGACGCTGTGTTTTCATGAATAGTCCAGACCAGACAGCGTAGGGGTAGGCTGTGTGATTATGGTGAGCCCGAGCCCCGCTCCCATAGTGACACACAGACACACACATACACGCACGATGCATTTGACTGCGTGCCAAAACGCCGGGCTCTCACAAGAGGTGGAGTGGACTCCGCCGTCCTGGTCTTTCCGGAGTCAGTTTTAACCAGACGGGATGGAGCTTTTGTATTGGAGAAGGGGTTTCGGAAGCCTGCCTACTGTCTGGTCTTACTGGCTATAGTTTTTGGCAAGCAGTTATGCGCAGTATCACTGCATATTAAATTATAGTCCTCTAGTAGTATTATTTCAAAAATACAACAATATAATTCGCAGTTGGCCCCCTGGAGACTTCACATTGCCAGGCATACATTCTGTTTGGAAATGTATTCTAAATTGGGATGTTTGACAAATGAAAACATTTTATTGACATGTATATTTTCTGAAATTCTGACGGATTCTTTTAGTAGGCTAATAGCGGTCAAGCGGGGGCCAAAACTAAAATATGAAGATGGGCTATAGGCCTACCCATCAGATGGTTTCGGAATATTACACGAGAAAATGCAACACAAGCTGTCAAAGTAGGCCTATAGCCTACGGTCTACCCCATTCAACATGTTCGCCATATGTCTCCGGAAGTTTCCCAAATCTACAATGAATTATTACCCAGTAGGCCTACCCATTATTTCAATGTCCATCCTCAGTGGCCAGCCATAAATACAGACCAATGAATAGCTTGGTGAGTAATAAAGTGCTTATTACGTTGAACACACGTTTATGAAATCATACTAAATCGTTTTTTTTCTCTCTCAGTTTATTCCAGATAAAGGGGTCCATTACAACAAAGGCAGCATGTTGTATTCAATTATGTTCAAATACATCCGCCACGTGGTATTTTTTTAACATGACAAGGTTTTTGCCTGTCAGGGCAAGGAAAAATAATAATAAAAAAAAGCACACGCAAGTGAAGCTGTCATTCGGGAAACAGGTTCGGGTTTGCTATTTCAGTTTCATGAGTCCACTTCGTATTTTGAGCGACGCCCCCAAATTCCGTGAAGTGTGTTTGCATACCCTCCGCGGGGAAAAGCGGGGACGGATAGGTGGAGGAATCGGGAGGTCCACCGTCCATATGCGCTAGAATAGCACGAATTTACTTCATGACTCTTTAATATATTTGATCGGGAGAGTTCGGACCGATGTCATAAGGTATGTAACCGCATTTTCGCCAACACTTAATGGCGATCTTTTTTGTTAACAAGCAGTCGCATTTCACGCACAAGAGACGTGTCGCAACGACCACTCGGACTGTGGTCAGCTCGCCATAGCGTTGGTCGTGCACCGTGTTCTTAGGTAACGTTCATTACGTGATTAATCGACCCGCGGCCGCAGACGGTAGGCGTTTGACAGCTATTCTGCTATACCCTCTGTGTACTATGTTAATTGCTTAAATAGTTTTTCAACAAATGTTGACACGGAATGTAGCCTGTTCTTTTTTTATCCTCCGCAACCGCATCGATGCGCACCTCGCTCCTCGTCGATACCAGACAAAAGACAACCTATTTTTTTATGGTCCACAATCTATTCCTCCTCGACTATGCTTTTGTTATGAGTCTGGCACACATAACACCAGTCGTCAAAATGTATTTGAAAAGCGCGCTCCACATTTGACCTGCGCATATGCGCATATCTTTGCATATTGTTGTCGCTCTGTTATTGATTGCATTGATATACCGTGAAATTCTTAAAGGGGCACTGCCTTTTGTATACGGAAATCATTGACAAAACAAATCTGATATATAGGCTTGTGGATATTTATTCTCAGAGGAATATTACAAAGTATATTTATGTACATTTCTTTGAAAAAGACAGATATATTCACATGTTATGACTCCATTTTCAAACATAATGCCCAAGTGTTTAGTAAACATATGTTATCCTGACTATACATTTTTCTCCCCTTGCTATTGTGGTTTAACAGTATTTCTATTCTTAACCTTCCTCTATTCATTCCCTCCGTTTATTTGTGGCTCCCCAGGACTCTGAGGCTGCAGCAGAGAATGGGAATAGGGACACAGGCCAAGGCTTGCCATTTTGGCTGAAGTAACAGCAGGACAGTTGTCATCCGCACATCGGCTACCACCCCCCCCCCCCCCCCCCCTCCTCCCTTTTCCCTTACCTCTCCTTACACGCGCACAGACACACACACACAAACACACACACACACACACACACAGACACACCCTCCCCCCACAGCACATACACAAGCTACACACAACCAACACACGGTCATTGCTATGTCCACTGCCGTAGACATCGCCGGCCCTTCCTCCCCAGACCAGGGCACCACCAGCTGCGCCAAAATACCCAACGAGCCACTGCGACCCAGCCTGAAGCGCTCCAGCCACCCCTACACCCTCTCCCACTACATCTCCAC
>OMKQ01068721.1:0-17709 GCA_900302335.1 Phycis phycis | reverse complement strand
ACATCAATAGCTTATCGCGCTGCTGTTTGTTGCTGCCTTTGTGACTACTGAGCATTTCGCCTGTAAATGGAAGAATGTACACACGCAGTGACCTAGACCTCTTGAACGTAGCCCCGCAGTACAGCTGTCGGGTCGACTGAAGCGAAACATGGGGACAAAGAGAAGAGATTTTAATGGTTGAATGTGCAATATAAACATGTTTTCCTATGGATCCGGTGAAAGTGTTTGACTGGATGCCTGTGTGTACTCTGTGTTTCTTATTAAGGTTCACACAGAGGGAGGGAGAGAGAGAGAGAGAGAGAGAGAGAGAGAGAGAGAGAGATGAATGTATCTTGATATGATATGGCTTATCTTTAAACATTTACATGCTCTTGTTTGTAGTTTTAGAATAGTGATATATACGACATAATGACTGTCATGGGGGGGGAAGAAAATGAAATTGTAGTCTGCTGTCAATGTTGGCCCTGGATTCTGTTTGGTTGATCGATTTTAGAAGATCAACCACTTTTCTTTGACATTTAGCATTTTTCCTCATTGTCCTTACCGATGGCAAAATAAGTTCATAAATCAGCACAAGTCCCAGTGATAGTAATCTATTCTCTATTATACATTCATGGAGGACACAAACAGTTTGTAGATAACATTCCTTAACCTCAAATGAATATGTATATACCCACAGAAATGCCATACGAAATTCTAGATTCCTCAAGAGGTCGTTTTGTTCCAGGGTTCTTTGTGTTTTTTTCGCCCTCCCATCTGTGATCTTACACCAGAAGGCGCGGACGGTCCTTTTACCAAACGATATGTAAACCTAAAGCCGTCCACGTATAGTCCTTGAATGTGTTTGTATCCAGGTGGACCCCGAGTGTCTTCCGCTTTCCAGTGACTTAGGCCTACGCGACCGACACTTGAATAGAATTTGTAGAGAAGAAGAAGATCTTCAAAAAAACTAAACAACAAAAAAACTAAAAACAAACCCTGACTATCTTAAATGAGTCAATTTTTAACAGAGACATTGTACTATTGCATCATTGTATCCTATTGTTATTCAAATATCATGTATTGAAAACGCAAAAGAAAACGACAAATTGTGATGTATAAACCATCAAGTATAATAAACTATACATTTAACCATCCTCCTCACGTACAACAACTCCTATTCTTACATGTTTGTCCCGTTTACTTTCTCGCTTCACTTCCATGTCGGGTTTTTCTTTCCCCCACTCCCTGACTCCACGGCTCTGGACTCGTATCCACGCCGGTAACGCCTCACGTATTTTAACTGTGATCATTTGTTTAGATTACAGTTCGGAGAACAGACCGCCTGTGTTGTGTTTTTTTCTTTTTTTACTTGTGGAGCTTACTATCATGCCAGTGGTGTTAGTAACACTGTAGCTTTATTACTATGTTGTCTGCTTATTTAGATGACTGTTGTGAAGCACAAAATCTTGGGAGATCAGCCATTACTTTCGGAGCCGATGACAGGCACGTCTCGTTACCGTTACGACTTGCCTGCAGGCGTTTCGTCTGTGTGAGTGTCCAACACGCACACTGAGGTGTTAATCAGGAATACTAGAACATACTTTGCGTCAGATCACCAACGCGATCCAGAGACTTAATCCAAAGGAGAAGAAAATAAAATAATAATCGGTTTACAATTCAGGGTCGTCAAATTAAGGGGTGGTGTCGTGTTGTGAGCAATAAATTAAGTGATTAAGCCACCACTGTTAACAAATCCACATGGCATATGTCCCTACTCTTTGAGTTAGGATTCCCAAATGTGATTCATGACCTGTCTGGCAGCTGTTGGATGAACATAGGTGAGATGGCCACAGGTGATGACACATGTATATTAAAGTGCATATATATGATGATGATCTTGAATAGTAACCGGATAAGTATACAAAAAAAGACTAAAGGTATCGCCCCCAATTTAACGTGACATTGTGATGCTCTATTATATCGTTGCAGACATCCGATTTTTTATGTCATATCGTCCCATTTCACCAGCGTGAGAATGGTTCATAAAACAACCTGTCTACTGGGTTAATAGACTTCAAACTGTGAACATGGGGTTAATGTGGCTGCCCTGGGTCCGTCTCTCCCTGTATCCCTGCCTTACGACCAGTCAAACAAACTATGTATCCCAGCTAGCAGCTAACTTAGGGCTTGAAATGTTCGTGCTTTTTTCCAGTAGTGATACAAATACATTTCATTGCACATTTATGAAACGTAGATGAACAGCATTTCATATGAATATATATATATATATATAGCCTATAGATTTGAATTATTCAATTATTCAATTATCAAGAGCTTGATCCATAACACTCTACAGCACATCAGTCATTTGCTTTCTTGCATGACCATTGTGTATTACCAATATCTCTACCTACTGTATTATCAGACCTGTTGAAACCTTTTTTCTTTTGTATTGTCCAAATGTAATTTGGAGCCAGATGAAACAAAGGGTTAATGTGGCCACTCTCTCTGTGCTATTAAAGTATATTAGACCTTGGGAAAATAGCAGCACCAACAACCTCCACAAGGCTTGGGATTGTGCACTACTTACTTCAGTGTGGGCGCCATGAGTGATTTATGTTTCTGACATTTTGAATGGACAGAGGGAGAAAAGAAAGGAAAAAAAGAAATCCCTAAAGTGGCTTGAACTTACGAGCGGTATTTACAGGTATTCTGTTTTGTATATTTTATGATTGCATGCACAAACAATTTGGGGAATTGGGCTTGCTTCATCTGGCTCTACGTACTGTACATTACAGTATATTGTAGATTTGTGATTTAAAACTCTGACGTGGACATTAAATAGCTCCTACCCTGTTGAATGTGTGTAATGTGCTTAAGTTTCATATACCCAGTGATACTTGGTTATGGGTTTTACATCTAGGAAAGAGCAACACGCATGTGTTTTTATGTAAACAAAGACAAAGACCAGGAACAGAGCAACAGTTATACTGGCAGAGCTACGGCCATTTATACTTTCTTTATACATTTATACGTTCTGTGATGCGTTTTGCTGAGAATTGGAAAACAATTTGTTCATTTCTAAACATCAATAAATCAGTGGGAGTGTTTATTTCCACTTTATTAAATACTGAATCATAGTGGTTTAAAAAAAATTATAATACACGAGACCACTGATGGCATATGTCTAATGGTACATCACCTATGTTGTGAGGATGAAGATGACAATAAAGTGCAAACTTCACTGTTCATTCAAAATCCAAGGACATTTCTTGAAGTGGAGTAACTCTTGGGTTACTTAAACGAGAAAATAGCCAGGCTAGTCTTAAATGAGTACTGAAATAGCCAGGCTGCACTAAGCATGACCAAAATTGCCCTACAATTTTATAATAAAATCCTAACTTTATTCACACACACACACACAACCTTCATTATGAATACTAAAAGTTGCCGTATAAAAGCTGTAGCTGCGAGTGTCATTCATTATTCAAACAAAATATCCTGTACCAAACAAAATGGTTGTGCTGTGTTTAAAAACATACCTAGGCTAAATTAAGCAGACATTCAATTATTAATAAATACATGCATTCAATTACTTTGTCTTGCATCAGCAGAACAAAAATATAATATTAACTTTTCTTAACAATCTACTTCAAAAGACAACTCATGATGAAGGGAACAATGTGGATGAAGATACCGCAATATAAAAGGAAGCTGTTTGAAATCTAAGAAGCCACAAGGGACAGAGGGCGCCATGAATGTTCATTTCATGCGGATCTTGTTTCTGATATACAGTAGTCAACAATAAATGTGGTATGGCAGATTATAAAAGATAGCAATGATTCACCAATGGTCCATTGTTCATCTACAGTATACATTGGTCCACTTTAGTTAACCCGGCTCTTGCATATTAAGAGACTGAGAAATGGTAACTAGAAGTTTCCTCAATATTACGGGTAGTTGAAAAATCGTGCACACAAAAGAAAAAAAAAACTGCAACTAATTTCGCTTTGTCCCACACCATTGTACAATATGCTCTTCCAAAGTAGTGGAAAAGAGATGGATTTATGCTGAAACATTTATAATAAATGCAAGTCTGTTTGTCTAATGCTCAGTCTAAAATGGATGCCGTTAATAAAAAGGTGTTTATGCCTTTAAGCTAAGGCAAAAATACCTCCCATAAAGTAACACCACACTAAACAATGGATTACATGCATTTAGGTTTACCATTTGAAAACATGGCCTGTTTACATTTTTGAAACAGAGCGTCAAAGAGACCTCTATGAATTTCACAGTCCACTCAGACGTTTGATGCTGAGCATGCATTCTATAGTGCCGGATATTAACACTGAAAGACCAATGTTTGTTGTTGAAGATAGCCCTCGATAAAATCCATAATTCTGTAATAACAAAAGAATAAAAAGGCTGTTATGCTTTCACATTAGTGCAGTCAATAATTATCATAGTATATCATATCACCCTGTTAGACCAGACCTAAAAACGGACAGACTTGCAAACCAGAAAAAAACTAAAAAAACAAGGAACTTGCAGAGCAACTAAAACTTAACAAGGAGGCACAACATGATGGAATCAGCAAAAGAGCATCCCCTCCCCCCACAAATGAAAAGATACAGGCTGGTAGGGTCTGAGTGACAATATGTTGGTCAGGAGGATTGATGGTGGTGGTGGTGGTGGTGGTGGAGATTCACCTGCTACACCGTGGTCTATGGTGGGCAGAAATCAGCAAAGTATGGGTGCTGCAGGGCCTCTTCGGCAGAGATCCTCTGGACCGGGTTGCACTTCAGCAGGTTCTGAATCAAGACCACAAAGAATATCAACAAAGGATGGAACAGCTCCCTGATCCCTGACGGCGAAAACTGTGATTGGTCGACAAGTGGGATCGACCTAAACTGTCCATTGTATAGACGGTTTAGGTTTCTTGCATGCTCAGACACACAAGGTACCAACGTTGAAACAGGAAAGTATAATGGCTGACCTACCTGCAGCAGATCCCGTCCTGTGCTACTTAGTTTGGGTACCACGTTCACCAGTGAGGTGGTGGCAGGATACATGGGATACGGCTATAGGTCCACGGGGAAAACAATTGTTAACCATCGTTAGCCATCCACTTAACGTGTTGTCCTCTGGTGTAACACACGCAAATATATTTAGAAGGAAACATTAATGGGTTACCTTGTAATCTGGTAGTTTCGTCATCGCTTGCCACTGCTCCTCAGTTGGTGTACCCAACAATGTACCACAGGGTTAAAGAAACACTACAAATAGAATCTACTACACCAAATATATTCGATTCAAATTATATATATATTCAATATATTCAAATACATTTGGATAGATTCGTTTTTTATGCTGTCGCAGTGCACATTCTCAAAATACAGCCCGTCTTTAAAGAAAGACAACCATTTTTTAATTTAAAGCCACATGTACAATGAGTGTATGTCTAACTTATATCAGCAAGTGCTACATATTCAATGTTACCAAATGTCAAAGGATATCTGAAGATCCGCTTCAACTGGTCATCCACATCATTCCCGGGGAATAAGGGCCTGCCTGCGTTCGCCAGCTCTGTAGGACGATTACAAGAAGATAAGTTCAAGATCATATTCAAGAAAGAGTACAGTAAAGGAGGTATGTTGGGACACCAAAAGACAAAATAACCAATATAATAACAGTTGAATGAACCTGCAAATATGCACCCAGCTGACCACATGTCGATTGAGGTAGAATAGAGTTTAGCACCGAAAAGGACATCAGGAGGCCTGTACCACAGAGTCACCACCTACACACAGAACAGCACAATGTCGACAGCTCTTTAAACAATGTCTTGCAACACCAGGGCATGTTCTGCTGATTATCACGCAGCACCGCGTGTGCTAATGAACCGGTCACTTTAATGTTTTTCACCAAAACGTGGGCAATTTTCCATTCAGCCCCTGGTCGTCATCAACAAACATTGTGTTACCAAGGACCTTATTAACATAACATTAGCCTACCTCGGCCGAGTAACACCTCACAGGAATCCCAAAGGCTCGAGCCAAACCAAAGTCAGCCAACTTCAACTCTCCATTCTGTTAATAAAAGCAACATAATCCACTAATAAATAGCCTAGTCTATGGCAGTATTTAACTAGCATGCAAATTGTAACTTAATTTGCAATACCTCATATCATATATAGAATTAACCCTTCCTTAGTGAAGTGCATTGGGTTAAAACAAACAGATGTTGCTACCACAGGGTTGACTGACACTACAGACTAACTAGGTGTCAATGTTCAAACACTCACTCTGTTGATGAGGAGATTCTGTGGTTTCAGATCTCTGTGAAGAACATTCCGACTGTGGCAGAAGGCAAGGCCCTTCAGGAGCTGGTACATAAATGACTGCACATACAGGAGAAACACCAAGTTAAAAACCTCATACAGAATGCATGTGTAGTAATTAATAAGATAAAACAAGTTTTACCTTCACGGTTTCTGGATCCAAATCTCCGTTGCAACTGTCAAAATATTTCTTCAGATCCTAGAAATGAGTATACATTTCCCATCACTTGACATTTTTCATAACCAACATAAATAATTTAAGGCACAGTGTTCTTCAAAGTGTTCTTACCTGATCGCAATACTCAAAAACCAAGGTTAACTTTTTGTCACTGTGCAGAACATCATGTAACCTGGGTGAACAAAACAAAGTATATTCACTAATGATCAGTAACCAGACAACCTGACACGTTTGCAATTACATTTGCGTTAGCCAACAGTCGATACAAACAGGTCTAAAATAAGATTACGATCGTAGAGTTTGAACAAAATATTCACCTGACAATGTTTTTATGCTTCAGTTCTTTCAGGAGACAGATTTCTCGCAAGGCGGAACTTGGCACCCCCTGAAAAATGATAGAGAAAAAACGAATGAGCAGCCTGCAGGACACTGCCACTGACAACATCAACATGACTCACACATACCTCGTCGTCATCGTCTAATCGAACCCTTTTCAAAGCCACGATTTCGTGGGTTTCTCGGTTTTTCGCCTTGAAGACAGTACCATAAGTACCTTGGAGGAAACCAAGCGAAAAGCGTTAGATATGCAATGTGTAATGTGTAATGAATGGAAGGCTACCTGCTGGCTGTATGTACTGCTAGCCAGAGTTGCACACCTCATCAAAACGGGCATGTAGGCCTATACATCCCAACTAAATGCTAAAAATTGGCATAAAAAGAAGACATTTCGCTTGTTTAATTTTAAGGCGATCATTTGGCCATCTATTGTAAGCAACGGGCTAACGACTCGAATCTACAAGCAAAGGAATGCTAGCTTGGAGCAGAAAGGTATCCAACTTTTCCTTAATAGTTACGAAACTTACCCTCTCCAATTTTCTCAAGCTTTTCATATTTCTGCATGTTTGGTTAGTGACGCCAGCCTAAATCCAACTAGTAAACCTCAAGACCTAATTGATAGAAAACAAACCAAATCCGGGGTGATGTTTTGCTAGCTAGTGTTAGCCCACTCCTTTGCCCGAGACACTTGGCTAGCTCTTCTCGTTGGTCATCTAGTGGCCCAAAGTGGAATTGCAACACAATCGAATTGTCTGGAAATGCAAAACATCCAGTGATGTGTGCTGCTGTAAAAAAGGACACTTGCATAATAATGGACAAATGCACGTTTAAAAAAAAAACGTTATATCGATAGACTAAGTAAAAGACAATCACATTTCTCATTTTACACTAAATCATTGGTCAGCAACACACATTGTTCAATTTTTCTTCTGCTTGATGAACAGGGTAATACAAAACATCTATCAGAATTTGATGGCAAACTCCATGCCATTGGTCCTGGTGGTACAAAGGTATGCAGCTTTGTGAGAGATTATATTTAGCAGGGTCTGAAATACAAGAGGCAGAGAGTACAAAGTGAGTAAGCTGCCATTATTTACAAAGGCTACACTTATGAGCCATTACTTGGTTGAACTATAATGATCTCATTAATCAGTACATTAGATACCCCATGGCAAAGAGGTACGCCACTGCAAATTAAAATCTTACTAAACCATGCCTTTCAACCGTCTTCAACCTCCTTGAAATGTTTAATTAGAAATGTCTGTACATACATGGTGTATCATGTTTAAAAACTGGCCCTTGAAATCAATATTTTAAAGTTTAATGGTTTTATACTAGATCATGTTTTAAATCATTAATTTAAATATTATGTTTGCATAAAAGCCCAATCACCATTTTCTTGGAAGCATCTACAGAAGCAGATGAGAAAACATCTATGAAACATTAAGAATGGATTCACATGTTCTGAATTAAGCCTGTCCTTTAGTGTAATGATATTGATGGCACTAAATGTGAAGGGGAAACCGTGATGCAGGTGCTGCACTCTGAGGTGGCAGGAGATATATGTTGACCTTTGGAAAGGGGCCAAATGATGTGTATATCTGACTGAAGATAGCAGGTTGTATTTTGAGTATTGAAAGATCTACAGCCAGAAGACACACCACGTTAAGCCTTGTAACCAAGATTGATTTACATTTATTTAGCTGATGCTTTGTTCCAAAGCCACTTACTTAGTGCAACAACAATGAAGATATAACCCCCAAAAATTCTAATTGCTTAAGATATAGAGAAATGTTTAGTTTTTCTTAAGAACCATAAAGCAGTCTGACAGAAAGTAGTATACTTCATTAACTTTAGTTGACATAGATTACTACATATTCAAACTCATCATCCTTTGATTGTCCTTTGAGTAATTTAGCTTGCAATACTTGTGCACCAGTCATAGAAAAAGACCTACAAATGATTGTATTTAATTGTTTTTATTTCATTGTGTAATAAATTCAGTACATTTTCAGATAAAATGTAGTGTTCTATACAGAAGAGAAAAAACATTCCATTTAATTAAATACTGTACAATTACGCTGCCAGCTAAACATCCAGAGACCAATACAAATATGTAATTGGTCCAAATATGTACATTGCACATGTACATTTAACCTGATCCCAGTTGTCAACAGACATTCATGGTTATTGATGATCTATTCACATGTTTGACAGTACACCTAATCGTAAACACTTGTTAAGTTGCTCATTTCTTTGCTTCGGCTCTTTGCCTCCGAATCAGATCAGAGTAAGGTCCGCCTCGGCCCAGCAGCTCCAGGTGGGTCCCGGCCTGGGAACACAGAGCACAAGTGTCATGTTTTCTCTCGTCATTCTCTGACATCACTGTTAAGTGCGACACCCGCGGTATTATTTGAAATCGACGCGAGGCCTGCGATTCTTTGGTCTTCACCTCTACAATGCGGCCGTTGCTCATCACGCAGATCAGGTCGGCCCCCTGGATGGTGCTGAGGCGATGGGCGATGATCAGCACCGTGCGCCCTTTACTGGCCCGGTCCAGGGCCTCCTGCACCACCCGCTCCGACTCGGCGTCCAGCGCGCTGGTGGCCTCGTCCAGCACCAGAATACTGGGGTTCTTGATCAGCGCTCGGGCGATGGCGATCCGCTGCTTCTGTCCGCCCGAAAGGGTCACACCGCGCTCCCCTGGGTGGACCGAAACAGAGCCATCAGATGTTGTGTGTTCGAAACATTGAATACAACTTCTGAGGGGGAGACAGTGCAGAGCCTGGGCTGGAAACCAACTACTGCAAGGGGAAGAGTCACGCCTCGTTTGCCATTTCGTTATGTTCTACCGAAGGAAACTAATTTGCCCATGTGGATGAAGCCGTCAGAAGCGGATTTGAATTAACAAGTATTTCTACAATGCCTAGTCCACACAGTGTTCAATTGAAACCTTTACAGACACTTTTTTCTTTTACAGTTGACTACTGCTGGCAAAGTTTGTGTTTGCCAATTACACGCTTTCAGATCCCCACCTCCAGCAACAAAGGTTGGCCGTAACAAATATGAAGTGAAAGAAAGTTAAACCGAGATTTGAGCTCATCTGATGGCAAGAATACAGCACTTAAAAGAGCCTTATTTTGATTGTGTTATTTAACAGTAGAGCCATTGTCGGAGAGTTGGCTGGTACGTAAAAGGCCCACTCTTCAGTGTGAAGGCCGGTGGACATGCTGAACCCGGCGACCCGTACCGACCACGGTGCTGTAGCCGTCTGGGAAGCTTGTGATGAAGCGGTGGGCATTGGCTTGCTTGGCAGCATTGATGACCTCAGCATCTGTAGCTTCAGGCTTGCCAAAGCGGATGTTCTCCATCACAGAGGAGCCGAACAGCACAGGCTCCTTTACAAAAACAAAACAAAAAAAGAAACAATTATAAACCGCAGTGAGCCAGCAGGAGTAATCGGAGGGCAATCATTGCACAGTTCATTATCCATAAGTGCGTTGGACATAAAAGAGAAAACTAAAATCCTCACTTGATTGATAAATCCGATAACCTGTCCCCTGAGCCAGGACAGGTCCAGCGTTTGGATATCGAGTCCGTCCAACATGATGACGCCATTATCTGGGTCGTAGAAACGCTCCAGCAGAGCTGCCACGGTGGACTTTCCTGTGTAAATAATAACGGCATCAAGCGGTGGCACAAACACAATGATCACGCCAGGGCTTGTACATCAGAGTGCGTCGTGGGATTTTCTGTTGGCGATACTCCGACATTTTGAGTGAACTCGAGAGAGAGAGAGAGAGAGCGAGAGAGCTGTAGTAATGTAAAATTTGAAATAAACGTAAAGATACCGTTACCCAAGCTAATCAAAACCTTGTTTTGCCACGTCTCGCGTAGGAAACACTGGCAGGTTCAAACATCACAATGTCACCCCACAATGACTTGAAAGAATAGAATGTGACCAGGCACAGGATTATGCAATGTAATCATGGATGGTAATCACTGCAGGAGGCAGGTGTTTTTACCTCCTCCAGATTCCCCAACGATGGCGACTGTTTTCGCAGGGGGAAGTGTCAGGTTGAAGCTCTTTAAGATCTGATGGCCGGGTCGTGTTGGATAACTACAACCAGACAACAACGCATTTACTAAGTCGCAAATATGGGGTTGTTTTTGTAGTATCTGTTGTGAACACAGGGTGTCTCACCTGAATGAGATGTCCATGAAATCTATCCTCCCAGTCAGGGAATGGTACGGGATGCGTCCGCCTCCAGATACCTGAATGGACGGCTCCAGGGTCATGTACTCAAACACCCTGGCACCAGAACTTAGACCTCTCACAACCTGTAGAGCATGTGATGGATTAGATGGATTAGTCTTTATATTCCTTGGTAACACCCTATGAGATTGTCCACAACCAAGAAAACTCAACGTTTAGCCTACTGACCTGCCCAAATAAGATAGAGATGCTTGCCAAAGACCTGTTGAGAAAGAATAACATAATAGTGACAAATCAAATGTCTCAATCTAAGTGTTAATTACGTGCACTGCTGTCGGAAAACCCTGAGCTCTTACCTTTGGACAGTTTGAGACGCCACCAGGAAGGACATGAGGTCCCCCGGAGACATTTCATCACCTGCCATGAGAGACCCTCCAGCGAAGATAGTTCCAAGGACAATGCCTGTTTGAACACACACACACACACACACACACACACACACAATCCAGTGAAATGGACCCCGTCGACCACTCAGCAAAACACTTCTTAAATCAAATGAAGAGACGAGGGAGAAACACGAAAAACTCACAGTTTAGAGCAACGTTTGACAGTCCTTGAAACACAGCGATTCCATTGCCCAGAGTCTCATTCATTTCACAGGACTTGCCCACTTCATAGGCATATAACCTGGACAATATAGACGATAGTTGATAACCGTGGTTCAAAGAAGTAGCCTATATATTAATAAATACATGTTTAAAGGTAAGGTACACTCGTACTGCAGCTCCCGCTCCTCCATGGCGAAGGCTTTGACCGTCCGCACGTTCCCCAGCGCCTCGTCAGCCACGCCCGTTGCTTTCGACACCTTGACACCTCACGCAGAGTTCAGTCAACATCACATTTGAAAACACACAGCAGAGAAACACGAACTCACTCACACGGATTCACTTCGTGTGACAGACAGAGAGCCCCGCGGTTCACCGGACCTGCTCTTGAGCCAGTCGAGACAGCCTGCGGAGGAATGAGCCGATGAGAGCCCCGGCTCCCACGAGGCACGGCAGGACCACCACGGTCAGGCCAGTGAGTTTGGGTGATATTATGTAGAGGGAGACGAAGCACCCGACTGTCTGCGTCAGACTCCGCAGACCCTAAACATACAGGGAAGCAACGACAAAGAGAGATTCGTCACATGCACGTTGCATTTTAGCAAATAAAATCCACCACTCCCAACTGTGACTAAATTAGGCCTAAATAGGAAAACAAGGATTGTCTACTGCAGTGGTTCTCAACTGGTGGGTCACGACCCAAAAGTGGGTCACAGACCCGTTTTCAGTCGGTCGCGGGCCTTTGTCCGGGCAAAAAAATTAAATGTTATGAAAAAAATTCTGTGCTTTTATTTTGAAGAGGATTTTCTATGCAGCGGACTGCAGTCTATTTTTTATTGCCTGAATAAGTCACTGAATAGTTAAATAGTACAGTTACTGAAGTGTTATGTTATGTAAAATACATTTGAGAAGTTGAACATTTTCCGTGATTTGGGTCGCGGCTTGTCATTAAGGGGTGATGGTGGGTCCCGAAGCCGGACCAGTTGAGAACCACTGGACTACTGCATATGTCAGCATATGAATATATATATATATATATATATATATATCTTTGAAACTGTACTTGTATCTCCTTTTATCTAGTTAAGATAAACTGTATTCCTTCTCAGCAATACTCTATAAGTAGACAAACACACCTCTTGTGACAAAGTGCTGACTATAAATGGTTTTATTAAATATTACCTGAGAGATGACCAACTTAAAGGAGGACTTAAACTCCTGGATGTCGGAAGTCAGGCGGTTCACCAGGTGGCCGGTCTTATTGGCGTCGAAGAACGCCACGTCCTGTCTGTAACAACACAGCCATTTAGTGTGACAGTTGTAGATCTGCTGGTTTTTAACCATGGTTCTCACATGGTCCTTCGGCAACATTCAAACTACATCTTGGGTTAGACACCTACCCGGCTTACGTTAGCGAATTCAATGTCTACACACTAGAGAAGGGTCCTTTTTGTCCACGTTACGGAGTGATGACCAAGTAAGCGTGTGTTTTAAGAGCATGATGCAGTTGTGCTGCAGAGTGACTTCCATTGCACCCAACAGTCAAGGGACACCGTCAAACCCTCAGCATGCTGTTTTTTTGTGTATGGAAAAAATTAATCAGAGGGGCATGGTTTACCGTAATAAAGCTGAAAAGAGAGTCTTCCTCATGTCGGCGGCAACCCTCTCCCCAACTCTGGACAGCAGGATGATGTAGCCGGTGGTGAGAAGACCCTTTGAAGAAAGAGGAGGAGGGTGAATTGGGGATGGATTAAAGGATAAAAAAGGCTATTAAGGATATCCAGTACAATGTAACTTACTTGAATACCATAGAGTCCAAGCAACTTGAGGGCAGGACCTCTGATCTCA
Organism: Phycis phycis; assembly: GCA_900302335.1. Lineage (NCBI taxonomy): Eukaryota > Metazoa > Chordata > Actinopteri > Gadiformes > Phycidae > Phycis > Phycis phycis. The sequence continues at coordinate 4,204 of OMKQ01068721.1, read as the reverse complement.
TTAACATAGTTCCCAGTATGTTCTCTGATGTAACAAGCCACAATATTCACCAACTGGCCCAGAATTAAGGGGATTTGAATATTCAGGATGGCAGCACCGAAAGCAAGCTGATTAGAATGAAATAACTTGGTTAATTGGGATGAAAACCAAATGTCAACATCATCAATGTGTTCAACGTGGAAAAGTTCTGATGTTATAATGTGACTTCAGGAGATGATAATTGCTTCCTTACCACAACAGCACCGAGAAGAGCAAAGAGCTGAGGCTTGACAAATTTCCACAAAATATGCCATTTGAACTCAGGGACAGGTTCTTTAGTTGAAACATCTGCATGGATGTTGTTGTTAACATCTGCTTCACAGTACGCAACACGGCCCACGAGCCGTGCAGAAAGAATGCAAAACGCTGGCCCCAGAATAAACTTCAGGGCCACCCCTCGGGGTGTCGACGTCTGGGTGGCTGCCTGGCGGGCAGCCCTTTGGGTCAGACCCCAAATGCGACTGACGGCATTGCCAGGTTGTTGCAAAGACTTACAGGTATGTGGTACCCGTGATGAATGCAACGGGGATCTGAAATATAAACAAAATTAAAGTAATATAATTCTCTATTGCACTGCTGTCCAATGATTACTTGACAAAAAAGTGTTTGAGACTTTGAAGTGCTGTGTTATTCAGAATATTGCAGGATGCGAATACCAACACCCCATTATCAAAGTAGCATGTCGTAGTATGTCAACAGTTGCTAAATTAGTCAACTCAAACTCTTTTGTAGCGTGTCATTATTGTACAGCATCGTTTAAGTACTGAACTATGAGCACCCCACCACCACCACCACCATCAGCTACAGTGGTTGCGTAAAGTGTATCTATTACAGTCGGGCACCATGCCATACCGTAGAGATTTCCATAAATCTGTGGTTTTATTTAATCGCGTACAGAGTGACCGAACTGGTGCACCAGTGGTTGTTCTATGACACAGTAAGAATATCATATTTCCCCCCAGTAACGGGTCGTACTTTTACAAATAAAAGATTATCGCTAAGCTCCGAAGGACCCCAGGAGCTACATGCAGGCTGCCATGTTGACCACAACCCAGAGTGCATTTCTCTGCTGTTGACCCGTGGATAGGTGCACAAAAAACATATAGGTTGTTTTGCAAAACAACTGTGTACTAATATGTTTGTTATTTAGATATTTTTCCTGACATTTCTATTCAAATATTTAATATATTGTAGATAAACTGTAACCTAACCGGACATGACGTTTGATAAATCGCAAGTGACGTCAAACATGTTTTGTTGACATTTGTTTGTGAAAGACAAAACGAGAGAGACACACACAGATGGTTTATTTTTGGAATCCAAGTTAACCTTACCTGGCAGTATAGCTTCTTGAACAACAAACTCAGCCCATCTCGTCCAACGTAAAGCCAGGGAAGGGGGTTAGATCCGTACTCGAACCCACGCCGGAGGGATCAACATTTTGCAAGGACCGAGCAGGACGGGAACAAAACAAATCGTTGCACCCTTCACCGCACAAGAGGCTGAATCATTCAGGGGCTAGCCTGCCTGCCACTGGATGTGTTGACCTAGCTACCCTCATGCAGGTGAACACGGTGTAGGGCGATGTGACGACGCTTCGTTTAGACTGTTGCCGTAGTTGGTTGTGCCCTCAAACGATTTGGTTTTGTCGTTACACGCTACAGATCGAGACTGAGATGGCTGAGTGTGACGCTGGCTGTCACGCTAGCACACGGTACCGTTAGCTTGTTTCAGAGACGCACACTATGCAACGAAACACTCTTGCTGCGTTTTAAGGTACAACTCGCGATATACCGTAACCAAAAGGCTTGAATACTCACTCGCTACCTGGGGAGTGGTTGAAGAATGTGAATGACAATGGCCAACTTTGAAGCTTACCAGGAGTATCAGAGAATTGAAGACTTTGAGGAGGATTCGCCACCAGGGGAAGAGGATTTGTTGGTGCATGTGCCAGAAGGCCTAAAGGGTACACAACTCTTCGAAAATAAATATTTAATGTCAACATGTTTACTGTACAGCATGTAACTCAATATAATTTACTTTTAGTACCCCTACTTTCGGATTTGTAGCTAGTGATACAGTATTATAATGCATGTACAATGTTTATCTTACAGACTCATGGCACCACATCAAGAACCTGGATAACTTCTTCACAAGAATATCCTTTGCGTTTATGGTTTATGGAAGTAGTAGTATTATCACTTATAATAATAGTACTTATGGTATAATAATGAGTAGGCCACTTGTTGTTTATGGGCAAATGTTGCTCTCAAATGTGCCAATTGTGGTTTCCTGACTGGTCACTATCAACATCCTAATGATGGGGACATGACAGGCAACATAATTGAGAATGTCTTATTTGTAAAGTTTCACCCTCAGGAAAATAACAATTTCCCTGAAGGTGAAATGCACAGGAGTGTAATTTTTTCAGCTGGTGGTCATATACGAATATATGAATATTCCTTAATTGACTATCTACATCTATCATTTCCATCAGAAAAATGGCTTTGCATGTATGATGTTGTCGGAGTTCTTCGAACTGATGTACGTATAAACAATATTTAACCTTATTAAGATCGAACACAATATTAATTTCAAGTAACACACTTAGTAACACTTACTTGCTGACTGTTGAAGTATATTGACTTAAGTACCTTGTTGATCTGCACAAAATTATTCAGGACAATATATGAGTCATCTAAATGATAATGTCCAAATAATTAAAATGTATAATTTTATGCAACATTGTCACCAGCCAAATTGCCAATACCAAGGCCTACAGAGTTGGTATCGTCCATTTCTGTTTTTTGAACAATGGGCAATATAACGCAACATCATTGAAAAGTGTGTAGTCCTGATTGTATCACAAGAATGTTGTTGTTTTTCAACTGGTTGAAACACATATTTTCACACACAGTCACAAACAGCGTGTGACAATATCCAGAACATGCCGGTTCTTGCCCTTCCTATCTGTTTGTTAAGAAAAGTTAGTGACAGTCGACTGTCACTAATAGAAATTCTCTTGAAACTAATAAAACTACTTGAAATTACAAAAATATGAAATCAAATCAAGTGTGACCTATTAAGACTAACTAATCCCCATACATATTTTTTGAATATGACTGCTCAATCTCCTCACAGTCAGTTCCTGTTTGTTGTCACGTTCACAACGTTCCTCTTCAACTGTGTGGAGTATGACATCCTATTTGCCAACCGGGCCGTCAATCACACCGGGCCGGGCCAGAACCCATTGGATAGGAACAAAGTCACACTCCCTGATGCTATCCTGCCTAGGGAGCAGTGCACTGAGAAGTAAGTGTATCACCATGTAAACACCATGTGTTGTGTTCATGTGAAAGTACACCTTATAAGTACACCTGTCAGTAGTATAAGTACACTTCAGTAACCATTGTGAGGGAGTTAAATTATTTGAACATGGTGAAAACTTCCCACTAGATTATGAGAATTGGCAAAGTCAAGTAAAAGTCATTTGTACAAGCTGTAGGTTGCAAAATAGAATAGCAATAATAATGGAGACCATTCTTGTTCTGTGGAAAATAGTAAGTATTCATTGATTCATTGTTATAGTCTAATACGGTGATGATCAACCATTAACAACAATGTAACATGCATTTAGACTACACCTTACTGGGCACGTAGTACAGCACAGTGCTCCACGTATGTACTGTACCTTTTGTTTGTTGAGATCTTCATCACAGTGATGGTCTCAAAGGGCGTTACAGGACTGCAGTCAACATTGAAGAGATGGCTATTATTATGAAACATGTTGGCGCGTTGTTTTATTGGGTATTTTCTTGACTTGCTTTGAAATATTGTCAGTCGTATTCTCGTATTTTTTTTATTAAAGCATCACCCGATAACAATCAGTTGCCATTATTATTTCTGGATTTTATTGATGTGGGCCTTGCCTGTACACTGAGATCCGGCCTGTTTTCAAAAATTGCGCAAGATTGAGACATTACATCTTTAATGGCATCGCTGTAATCAACAAGCAGAAGTTGCAATAGTCTGGCACTGGGGATGTTTCCCATGGGAGTTATTTGTGCACAGCGTTCAGATGAACACGCGCACGCACACGCACACGCACACGCACACGCACACGCACACGCACACTCTGTAACTGATATCCGCAATGTGGTGAAAC
>OMKQ01068707.1:0-10047 GCA_900302335.1 Phycis phycis | reverse complement strand
GAGAAGCCTAAGCCCCAGTTTAGGGGAGCAGGGGGACTCCTTGGAACCGCACCAGACTGGCAGATGAAGGCCGACCTGGGGAAGCAGCTCAGATTTCCAGAGCACATCGCGGAAACCACCCTGAGACCAGACATAGTTCTGTTCTCAGATTCAATAAAACAGGTGGTCCTACTGGAGCTGACAGTTCCCTGGGAGGAGCGCATGGAAGAGGCCAATGAGAGGAAGCGGGCCAAGTACGCCGACTTAGTGGAGGAGTGCCGCAGACGCGGGTGGCGTGCCCAGTGTGTGCCAATAGAGGTGGGCTGTAGAGGCTTTGTAGCACAATCTCTCTGCAAAGCATACAGCCTGCTTGGAATCACAGGCGCACGCCAGAGAAAGGCCATAAAAACCATCACAGAGGCAGCTGAGAAGGCCTCTAGATGGTTGTGGATCAAGAGGGGCGATCCGTGGGTACATTTACATTACATTTAGGGCATTTAGCAGACGCTTTTATCCAAAGCGACTTACAAAGAGTACATTTGTCATCAGAAGGTGAAACATTTCATTGCTGCTAATACAGTACGAAGTTAACAGAACAAGTTTCAAGCATTCCAAGTGCTAGATTAACCATTGCTAGTGTACAACATCTCTGACTAAGTGCCAAATTACAAAGAGCGGTCAAAGTGCCAAATTACAAAGTGTAAAGATTAAAGTGCCAGGACATACAACAAATAAGAGCATGAGGATAGTTATGTAGGGTTCAGGTGAACTCTGAACAGGTGGGTTTTGAGTCTCTTCCGGAAGATGGGGAGTGACTCTGCAGTACTGACATTGGCAGGGAGCTCGTTCCACCACTGCGGCGCCAAAACGGAGAAGAGCTGAGATTTCGCCAGCCGACCTTTTCCTCCTTTTAGTGATGGGGGTACCAGTCGACCTGCTGAGGTGGTTGAGCGGTTGAGCGGAGTGCTCGAGCAGGGGCGTGGGGTACATGCTACTTAGAGTCATGCTACTTAGTCGGGACTTGATCAATCCCGGCTGGGTCGCCTGGGTAAGGGTGTATGATGTTGAAAGACCCAAAATACCCGATGACCCCAGGTTCCATCACTGATGATGTGTCTTAGTGCATCTACTGATGTATATCAACCTACAGTCTTTTTGCAGCTGAAGGGGATACTGAAGGGGATACTACAGTGGTAGAATGTGGAGTTGCCCTGTAGTCCATCAGGTATGTTCTCAGGAATGGCTTCCATGGTTCCCCTTGAACAGACAGACAGACAGACAGACAGACAGAAGTACTTTAATAATCCTTGAGGGAAATTGCAATACTCCGGAAGAAAAGGTAATGCAAAAGTACAATATAAATATCTAATAATTGAATTGAAGCAGTGTGCAGGCAGTCTTTCACTGTTCACCTGTTAAATCTCTCACCGTCCCCATTAGCTCTTGGGTAATAAACTGAAGATCTCATGTGTTGATCTCATATGTTGTTCCCCTCTCTTTGAGGAAGTCAGAGAACTCAGCAACGAGGAATTGAGGACCATTATCACTTATCAGTCTTTTGGCTTGATGATCAGTACATAAAAGAAAGCTTCTTCCCCACAGCCAAGTGCGCCACTTCCCAGCAGCCCACATGCAGGCTAAAGCCTCCTTCTCCTTCTCTTCTCTAAGCCTCTTTCTCTACGATGGAGCGGCAGTAGCTCAGTGGGTAGAGCGGGTGGACAGAGCGGGTCGTCCACTAACCGTAGGGTCAGCGGTTCGATCCCCTTGATCCCCCTCCTCCTCCAACTGTCCACATGTCGAACCCCACACATGTACTGATTGTAAGTCGCTTTGGGCAAAAGCGTCTGCTAAATGCTCCCTTTACGATGGACTATTTCCTCTCAGCATCAGACAGACTGCGAGATGCAAACAGTCTGTTCCGCACCATTACTGTCCAGCTGAGTCAGAACGGCACCAACTCCATAGTCTGAAGCATCTGTAGAGACTATTGTAGACTTGCTGGGGTCGAACAACACTAGAGCAGGGCTATGAACTATCAGCTGCTTGACTTGGTCCAACGTGGCTTGAGCTGTTTTATTCCACTGAAATGGACAGTCTTTTTGCAGCAGAGCTCTCATGGGCTCCATGACAGTTGCATAGTGTGGCACAAACTTGCTGTACCATGCACTCAGGCCAAGAAATGAGCGCAGGGTAGTAGGGTCAGTAGGCGGTGGAGTTTTCAGAATGGCAGCGACATGAGAGTCATCCGGCAGCAGACCCTCTGGACCAATCTTATGGCCAAGAAAGGTTAGAGTAGTTTGACGTAACTGACATTGATCAACATTAAGTTTCAGCCCTGCATTGTTGATCCTGTGTAGCACAGCGCGCAAAGTGACCTCATGACCTTGTGACTTTGGAAGTGACCTTCCGAAGCTCCATATATAATGACATTATCAAGATAGCACTGCACTCCTTTTAGGCCACTAAGAATTTGTGTCATCTTTTGAAACACAGCCGGAGCTGAACACAGTTAATAGGGTACTCTGCAGTACTGATACAGACCTTCAGGGACAGCAACTCAGGATGAAATGAGACGGGAAATTGCGTTTGGCAGGCCCAGGGAACACTACAATTCAGGATCCCCCTCTCAGCCTATACAACTGACAGCTGCCACCGTTTCTGCGAAAATTCAGCTGGTTTGCAAATCAACACTGACACAACACCGCCACCGTCAGTTGAGCGAAGGAACTGGAAGGAGCCCTGATCGTGTCTCGTTGATTGCTGATGTCATATTTGCCTTAGGCACAGGCTGGAAATGCCATGGGTTAGTGGGAGTTATCTTATCTTCATGGACCACGTTTGCAGTGGCGCAAAAAGTGTGCATGCGCTATATGCGGCGCATAGGGGCGCGCACCAGGAGGGCGCCAAAGCGATGGTAAAAAAAATATAAAAAATTATGTGAATAAAGTAAAAAAAATGTTTTTTTGCTGGTATTTTCTATGTGTAGCTGCTGTTGTGCGTTTCTAAGTAATTTCTGCATTTCCTGAATGTTATATAACATTTTAGAGGAGTAACAGACAAGAGTAGGCACCCTATCTCATAAGATTCCATCGTAGAATTTTGACATGTTACAATTTAGTAGCCACTAAAGAGCGCTGTAGAATATTTGGTAGCAGCATTGTTACATAAGATACATTATTGTAAACAGAGAGGGTTCTAAAGGATCTTTGTTTGTGGGCTTAGTTTTGCATTTTAAGGCACTATGTTGCATTGGTTATCATGATAATGTTAATGTTTGTCAATTTGTGACTGTTTATTATTTGTTAACATTGTTAATAATATATATATGTAATATATATGCATATATGTAATATATAATTGTTGCTGCATACCCCCCTGACATTGGGTAGTTGCACCCCTGCACGTATGCATTTAGTGGCCTAACATGATCTGATAATTAATAATAACAAGACAAAATCCTTAATAAGTGTGAATTTGAAGTACCGATTGAGACGTGAAATCCACCTTGAGCCAGCACTAAATATAAATTTAATTAAATATTACATTAAAGGTGCATATTGTCTACCAGAATGTCTGATATTCGTGGTAATGGATGATTTAACTCCTGAAGCGCTGATCTGAAAATCATGTTGCCAGACATATTTTGCATCATTATGCTCTGTTCAAATTTGTTACAAAGTTTCAAATCAAAAAACCATTGGGCCAGTCTGGAAATTCATAATCACATTGTATGTGGGTATATGTTCATATAGATTGCATTTTAGTAGACCAAAATGATTTAATCCTCTAAGCGGGTCGGTCTGAATACACCTCGGCCTATAATTGTTGCATAATACTGATAGGCTAGTCATAAAAAATAAGAATAATATAGTCCGTCACACATCTCTTACAGCTTATGTAATTTTTCTTATGTAACAGCGTATGCACATTTTAAGGTGGACCGGTAAGATCCAATCAGTTATTGCAAATTAAAGAACCGAATTCAACATCTTCAAAAACATGTGGAGAAAAGCTGTCACAGAAGACTAACACGGTGGGACAGACGAGCGGTCGAGATGACGTCAGTGGTGTCTGGCTTTGCGCCGCGCGCCGGTGGCGGAGAGGCGCGCAGGGTGCTACAACCGGGAAGAAAAAAAAAATTCCACACAGTAACGTGCTAGCGCTGCGGGGTCACGAACTATGACCTTTAACAGAAGAAAACCAAAACAAACATACAATAAAAATGGGAGAATTACTCACCAGTGAGCCGAGTGACTCAAAGGTAAGCCGTCCAACCCTATTTAAATGGCGTGCGACCCTGAGATTGAGATACTGGACAATAAAAGAATATAGCTAGGTGACTAGCTAGCTATCTAAGCTAGCTGGGACCATTGCTAGCTCCACTCTGGTGGACTTTATTAGCAATACATGGGAAGTTCCCGGCATTGCGCTCCCTATTTCCACCTATATTTTTCCACTTTCTATATCATTCTTACACAAACGAGCGACATGCATTCTGATTTTTTTTTATAGATGACAGTGTATGAAAGCCCTTTATCCTTCATTTGAAGACTACATAGTATACTACTATACTACGATGCCCGTGGTGGAGACGGCGTGTAAAACCCAACTCACGTCAGATGAAGTGTGTGTGCAAATGAATTCGACCCTTTTACCTCTGCCATCCCAGCAGCCGGAATGGTTAGATTGGATTTTGATGACAGACGGAAGCATGACCCATGTGGCATTTAACATGATCACATACTATGTAAAGAGCCCTGGATTAGATTGATATGATCACATACCATGGAATAACTCCTGTATTAGATTAATATGATCACATACCATGGAATAACTCATGGATTAGATTAATATGATCACATACCATGGAATAACTCGGATTATATTAATATGAGCACATACCATGGAATAACTCCTGGATTAGATTAATATGATCACATACCATGGAATAACTCTTGGATTATATTAATATGAGCACATACCATGGAATAACTCCTGGATTAGATTAATACGATCACATACCATGGAATAACTCCTGTATTAGATTAAGATGATCACATACCATGGAATAACTCTTGGATTATATTAATATGAGCACATACCATGGAATAACTCCTGTATTATATTAATATGAGCACATACCATGGAATAACTCCTGGATTAGATTAATATGATCACATACCATGGAATAACTCTTGGATTATATTAATATGAGCACATACCATGGAATAACTCCTGTATTATATTAATATGAGCACATACCATGGAATAACTCCTGGATTAGATTAATATGATCACATACCATGGAATAACTCTTGGATTATATTAATATGATCACGTAGCATGTACAGGTCGCCACTTTTATTGGCTTAATGCCAGGTTCTCCATTTTGCAGTGTGTTTGGAAAAAAAGTTGATGGATTTTACTTTCGTCTAATCAGAAAGTGTATTTAAGGAATGATTTGTTCTTATATATTATTGTTTTTTTCTCCAAAAATGTCCTATTGATTAGGAGTGCACAACCCGATTTGATTGTCCTTTAATGCATTTGATGAAAGGATCCATCAATGTTGCAAATTGTCAATCAATTTAATGAAAGCAAGCAAGTTCAACTCGTTTTTAGGCTATTTTATGAATCACTTGCACTTTGCATTATTATTACACCCAATTGGTTGCAGATAATGACTATTCTTAGATTAATGCATCCTCAAAATTTAAGAGGAAGAAGTAGCATTATTCATATTGAATATTTACCTCCATGTGCATACATATTGCTCGTAGTTAGTTCAATGTATTGTTTAAATTAAACGCAACAGTTAGATTGAAATTGTAAATTAATATGTTGGCTGAGGTCATTATTAAGCTTCAATTGAAATGGTGCCACATACACATTCAACCTACTCCACAGAACTAAAGCCTAAAAGGATAGCAACATTTTGTTTAACTTCTAGTTAGAGTTGCCAAATAAGTTGCAGCTGATTTTGGTATTTCAGCTGTCTTTGGTATTTCTTCAAGCAGACTTACGTCAGAGTTACGTCACCATGAAGCTGCATACTCATCAGAAAATAGCATTTGAACAAGCGGCACAGGCAAGTGTATGCTTACTTTTTGTAAATACAGCCAAAAATCATACAAATCCTGCATTGTTTGTGTTTTGCACATGTTTGATGTTATGTAGCATTTTTCCAATCTTTTAGATTCAATGATGAGTGTCTCTCCAAAGCACTTTCAGGTAACTTTCAGGTACTGCAGAACAACACCAACACATATACAGGAGGCTAATTGTGGCATATGCAAGATAACCATGACTTGAATGAGGTTGTGATGGTGTTGCTCTGATGTGGTAATTGACAAAATTAAAGCAAAGTAATGTCCTCTCTGCTCTCAGATTGTAACGGAACCGCAGGTTGGTCAGAAGATCCAGATAGTCACAGCCATGAACCCGTCCAGTGTTCCCAAGCAACAGTTCTTTCTGACCACTGCTGATGGCTCTGGGACTGGCAAGGTCATCCTGGCCTCGCCAGACAGCAACCACAACAAGCAGCTCATCTTCACTGCCGCAGACAGCTTGATGCCAGGCAGGATACAGGTGGACAGTGTTCACTCCATCACCGTTCTTATGTGGTCCTTGGACTGCTCTACAGTTCATGTTCTGCATTCAATTGGTGTTAAATTAGACAAATTCAGTATTCTGTTAGCAAATTCACTGTTTTGCAAACGGCTCAATCGCTCGACCAGTAGCTACTCCAACAACACTAACCCGGTGTCCGCTGGACGTGGATGTTCTTCAGATTGTCACGGATGCCATGTCCATGGAGCGGTTGCTTGGGCAGGGAGGGGACCTGAGTCGGCCTCAGCCAGTGGAATACTGTGTGGTCTGCGGAGATAAGGCTTCAGGTACTTGGCCTACATTCACAAACCTGTGTACGCGCGCACACGCCCGCAGACGCACACAGTGCGACCCATCAGCCATGTGATTCCCCCACAGGGCGTCACTATGGCGCGGTCAGTTGTGAGGGCTGTAAAGGGTTCTTCAAGAGAAGCGTGAGGAAGAGCCTGGCGTACAGCTGCCGCAGCAAACAGGACTGCGTCATCAACAAGCATCACCGCAATCGCTGCCAGTTCTGTCGGCTTCGAAAGTGCCTTGAGATGGGGATGAAGACCGAGTGTGAGTTGGCACCGTCGCACCATCACCGTTACAAAAACAACATCTTCTTGTGCTTCTTGAGCTGGTCACCTTGCCTTCAGTTGCTATGGAAGCAGTCTATCCAGAATAGGAGAAAGGAAGCACAATGGGAGGCTATAGCATCATACCCAGTTATTGTTCACAGTAACCAAGTCTAAATAAAGTTATTGTACTCCAGACAAGGTTTAGTGAAATCAATGTGTGTGCCCTCAGCTGTGCAGAGTGAGCGCAGACCCATTGATCTGGTCCCGAGAGAGAAGCACTCCAACTGTGCGGCCTCCACTCAAAAAATCTATATCCGCAAGAACCTCAACAGCCCACTCATTGCCACGCCAACCTTCATCTCCGACACGGAGACCGAAGGCTCCAGGTCAGTAGAGGCTCCAACAGACCTTGATGAAAGAAGTAGGGGATATACGTGGTAGTTCACCTCTGTAGTACTCTGTATGGGTCTTGGGTTGTCATTTTTAGATTAGATTAGATTAGATTAGATTAAACTTTATTGTCATTGTGCAGAGTGCAAGTACAGAGACAATGAAATGTTGTTGTTATGTTGTGCATAATAGCAATTAAGGTGCAGTATGCACATGAATAGTGTAATAAGAGTATCAAAGTAAACAGTGGTAAAGTAAACAGTGGCCCTGTAAAGCAAACAACATCTATAAACAGATGGTGCAAGTAGGTAGTAAGAGATGTACAATATATATATATATATATATATATATATATATATATATACACACACAGTACAGTCTTAAATCTTAAATGGCTTTGTCAAATGTAGTGTCAACAGCTCTCCACCCTGATCAGCATTGGTGGATTATTGTTTGTTTATTTTTTGCTCTGTAGATCTAGTCTTCTGGAGCAAGGAATGCTAGTTAACATCCAGCAGCCTGTCATCCAGACCGATGGGACATTGCTGCTGTCCGCTGACTCTAAGGTACGGACGCTGGCCAGTTATGGTCTCGCAGTAAAACAAAGTATTCATGCATATCCCTGCTGACATCGTCCTGTTGCCTTCCCAAGATGGAGTCGAGTCACGGGGACTTGGGGACGCTGGCCAACGTGGTGTCCTCGCTAGCCAGCCTGAGCGACTCGCTGCATGAAAACCTCCACGGGGGTGACGAAGCTTCAGGTGGCCTCCAGCAGGAGCACTCTACCAGTGAGATAACACGGTCGGTATCTGAGCAACACGACTGCTTGCTTTGTGTGGGAGCTACCGTTCCACCGCAGATGGGAGCATCAGTGGTTTCCAACATTTTTGTGGCCCGTGACCCAATTTTTAGATGTGAAAATCTGTTTGAGTGCGACTTGCATCTGCTTCCTAGCTGCATCATTTTAAAACATCTACCCATAATATCAATGTCCCAGTCGTCGTTTGTTACAACTCATTTCTCTATTTGCATATCCAGTCAGAGAGATGATTTCATGAGGTTTTATTGTTCAATATAAACGGCCCTGGTCCACAGGTCAGGGAACTGCGTGGTCATCAACAACGTATGTTTGGTTTCATTGGGTACAGTGCCTTTGACACCCTCGCCAAAGCCCTAAACCCACCAGAGGCAGGACAGGGCCAGAGCCAGGCAGGGCAGGCTCAGTGTGTTGCCGGAGCCACCATCCAACTCATCGGTCGAGACCAGGAGACCCCTGTCATTGAGTTGGAGGGGCCACTGCTCACAGACACCCACGTCGGGTTTAAGGTAGATAACTGGACATTAACTAATTCCTGCTTTCCAAGCTCAGCTCTCCTCCTGTGACATGATTTTCCCCTCCCTGTCTCCGCCCACTTTCCATCCAGCTGTCGATGCCGAGCCCCATGCCGGAATATCTGAATGTACACTACATCTGTGAGTCAGCATCCCGTCTGCTCTTCCTCTCCATGCATTGGGCGCGCTCCATCCCTGCCTTCTCAGCTCTGGGGTAAGAACTCTGCATTGTGACAACTAAGGCTGGTTCGGTGTGTGGCAAGCTCCTCTGTTCATTTGACAGGACTTGAGTCTCATTATCGACGATCTTCATTCGCACACCAACGGCCTGGCCTCACTGCTCTCCCACTCTTGCCTCGTCCTTTGTGTCTCTCAGCCAGGATATGAACACAAGTTTGGTGCGAGCCTGCTGGAATGAGCTGTTCACCCTGGGTATGGCTCAGTGTGCCCATGTGATGAACCTGTCCACCATCCTAGCTGCCATCATCAACCACCTTCAGGGAAGCATTCAGGACGGTAAGGGCCCTCTGACTCCCACGCTGAGTGAGCAGCATCACAAAACACCTACAGTATAAGCCCGAAGGTAATCACATCTCTTTAGTGCCTCTATTACATATGCCAAGGACCTTGTTTTAAACAAACGCCAGGGTATTGTTAAACAATAAACTGGGCCTTGCTTTGTCTCAGACAAGGTGTCTGGGGAGAGGGTGAAGCAGGTGATGGAACATATCTGGAAGCTGCAGGAGTTCTGTAACAGCATGATAAAGGTGGAGACAGACGACTACGAATACGCCTACCTGAAGGCTATCGTGTTATTCAGCCCTGGTGAGTGAACTTGGCCCATATGTTGTTTTCATGAAGGTAACGGTGGCCTTCAGTGGCAAGTGAGATGTTTGCTTCATGTGTGTGATGTTTCAGATCACCCGGGCCTTGAGTGCAGCATCCAGATTGAGAAGTTCCAGGAGAAGGCCTTGATGGAGCTTCAGGACTATGTACAGAAGACATATCCAGAGGACACGTACAGGTAGATGTGTATACAGTGAGCCACATTTGCTGAGCCACAAATAATGTTTTTAGAATGTACAAGCTTTTATGATGATTGTGCTGGCATAGGCTCATAAGTTTTTGGGTTTCAGTTTTTGTTGTAATAATATCAGAACCAGTGAAGATAATTTTG
>OMKQ01068706.1:0-16105 GCA_900302335.1 Phycis phycis | reverse complement strand
CGTGCCACGATGGCCTCCTCTTCAAGGGGCAACAGGGGGCCGGCCGTGTGGTGAAGGGCAGCGGGGGGGAACCTGGAGGTGAGCGGTTGGGACGAGGCGCCGTCGGGGTGGAGCAGCAGCAGCAGCAGCAGGACGAGGTTGAGGGGATGACGGAGTCCAACCGGCCCAGCGGGTGGCGGGACTCCCAGAGTCCTGGGCCCTGTACATATCTGAAGACTTTCTTTTGTGATTATTTCTCTTTTCTTTAATTTATCAAACAGAGGGGACATTGATGTCCACGTGTCGAACCCCACAAATGTATGACAAATGTACTGATTGTAAGTCGTTTTGGAAAAATGTGACTCGGTGTCAAGTGTACATTCAGGATGTTTCATTTGAATCTACAGTGAAACACATTATCCAGGCTGTATCTTATTTTATTTATATGTACAGTGCACGTACATTGTACGTCTCATATTTTGTTTAACACTTACTGTCCATCATTTATAACTGCATGGACAGTCGGGTTTTTAGGCGACGCACTCTCAGGCGCTCGCACCTGCAAGGACGCCCAGCCCCCCAGCTCCAATAACACACGTGTATAGCATGACCTTGCTCGTTAGGCAAATAGTCATGGCACGACTTATCGTGTTGTTGTGTTCCGGGGGTGTATCCGCAGCGCACCCCGCCCTCGGGCAAGGCAGCTCAGCCTGGCAAGTTTTATGTGTTGCACAGACTATGAATAAATGTGATTTAGTGAAAGTGGCCTGGCATGAATCCATATCCTCAAGTTATCCATATCCTACATTATTTTATCACCCATTTACTCCCTTACACAAAACCATGCTCTACTGGAGAATATGCTTAAATGTGAGTAAATGGTTTACTGTAGTATATGCTTTTATGCTACTGAGTTAATAGGTTTGTCTTACTTACTTACTTTGGGGGCGGCAGTAGCTCAGTGGATAGAGCGGGTGGACAGAGTGGGTCGTCCACTAACCGTAGGGTCGGCGGTTCGATCCCCTTGATCCCCCTCCTCCTCCAACTGTCCACATGTCGAACCCCACAAATGTACTGATAAGTCGCTTTGGACAAAAGCGTCTGCTTAATGCCCTTTTACCCTTTTCTTTCAACACATTGAATGCCTAAGTGCAAAATTACTAGAAATCTATCACCTTTAATGGGTGGTGTTTGTTTTTGTACTATTTGTGGATACATACCAGTCATCTCTTAGACAGCATTGCCAAGGGGCTTTGTGGCACTGGCTATTATCAACTGTAAGCACTGACTGCTACTTTACCTACTCTACCTTTATAAAGTGGAGCTCTACTCAATGGTGTATCATGTTTAACATTTTGAATGAGAGCAAGCTATTGCAGTGGACATACATTTTCTTGTCTCCATTATCTCCACTTTCATATCTCCATGCTCATGGAATCTACGAGAAAATAAATGAATTCATCATTTTGTTGAGCGGCTGTTGTGGATTTTGGAAGCACGTGGAAATGTGATGTGGAGTATATTCCAACTTCTATGGCCACTTCCAAATCTGTTCAGTATTTTCTTTACAAACTCAAATGTTGATTGTATACTTGTGTACTTTTAATTATTCTCAGCCTAACTTACGTATTCAACTTTGGATGAAAACGTCTGCTGATTGACGAAGCCAATAAGTTAAAGGAAAGACACTTGAGTTTTGAGTATTTGTATTTATTAAAACATGATTGTCTTCAAGTAAAAGGGAAGGAAATGAAAAGCAATGAGAAAGTACCTCACTGCAACAGTAGTGAGGTCAAAATGCCTTCCAAAGGATTTCAGTCAGAAACTTCCCCTTTACTGAGAAACTGTCCCCGTTTTTCTATTGCTTCTATAGCTACAAAACCAATGTAATACAAAATGTGTCTGCAAAACTAAATGGCCATGGAGAATGGTACTGAATGATATATGATCAAATGGTATTAAATGTATAAAATGCACTTGATAAAGAACAATATAGAATAACATGGTCATATATAAATTCATCCATGTGAACCCTTATAGTAGCACTAATAGGGGTTAGTAGCATTAGTAGCACTAATAGGGGTGCTGCTAATCTATCACTATTCATTTACTAGTAGCTACCAACGGTAAGGCTCCCACAGAGATGAAAGAGTCAGCATTGAGCATTCAATAATTATCCCTAGGCTAGTTCAAGAACACTTGCGCCATCAGTCTGATGCAAACTAAATACAACAACAACCACTGACGAAATCTAGCCTCAGAAAAGCCACCATTGTCTGTGGATTATTGAATTGCACTTTATTAACTTTTTTCATCCTGCAAGCCAAATACCTAGCGAGTGCCAGCCGGCCCAGTTAGGTTTTTGGAGGTTTACCCAAGGTAACATCAAACCTGGGAGTGTGACATCCTGATTCATGCTGGATAGATCAGCCTACCAGGTGATACACTGGGTGGACACCCCCGTGTGTGATGTCACCATAAAGCAATCAACATCAACATCTCATCTGGTGGTGAACTAGGGTCACCTAAATCCCACCAACCCTGTTAGGCATATTCAACAAACGGCTATAAACAGCTATATCCTGTGAAGATAGCTGCATAGTGCAGTCTTGTGGAAAACACCTGAACATCCAGGATGTAAGGCCAGAGGACTAAGCAGCGGTGCCAACAATCTTTTTTGCCCTCAGCTTCCGTATCGGACCTCCCCTCTGAGCTCCTTGGTGACATAGCTGAGTAGCGCCGCGGTCACCTGTTGCTGGAGCGTGGCGTTGCCCATCACCAAGGCGATGGCCTGCGCAACATCTGTCCAGTCCAGGTTGCTCAGAATGGCCATGACGGAGGCGTAGAGCTTCTTCTGCTGGCCGGGGGGCAGCTCCATCAGGACCTGAGGCAGAGGCCGGAACTGGCCTGCCGTTGCCCAGCAGCCCACCAGACCCCCCACCGCACCACCTAGAGCAGGGGTAGTGTTTGATTTATTCACCTTGAGATTCAAACATCATCATATCATGTAAGAGAGCAGCCTTTAAAAAAAGGTACACACAAGGACAATATGAAAAAGACAAACAGAGTGAGAATAATGCATTACGATGTGCGTGCGAGTGACTCGACGGGTCATTTTACTGTTGGTGGCTCTAGACTCAAAAGGTAATTCAGGCACGTTTGCACACAAACATCCATCATCCAAAAGGTAATTTAAGGCAATGCTGAGAAATTAGGTCAATTACAGCAACGCTTCCATCTTTCTGAATGTCGTCGTTGTGTTTTGTGGGTTTTTACGAGGACCGTTCTTACCGACGGCGAGTCCCGGGGGCCCGCCCAGCAGCCCTCCCACAAAGGCACAGCCTCCCGCCACCATGGCTCCTTTGGCAGACTGCCGAAATGTAATGTTGATGTTCTGCTGGGCGGACACGTCACAGCACAGACGCATGACATCTTCCATTCGCGGAGGCATCCCTGCATGGGGGTGTCAGGAGAGGAAATATAAGATGGCTGACGTTTTAAGGATATGTTACACTGATGAATGTACTGATTAACCTGTGCTGCTGATTGGGATATTTTACAGTGCGGTGACTGAATCACTTCTGATTTAGGATCACAGTTTAATACAATTTCATCATAGTGGATTGACAAATTCACTCATAACAAAGAAAGCACAACAGTATATATCCTCTTTTACAATAGAAGTATCAAGTACACCTTTACCCGAATAAGAAAAATGCAAGATTTGCTAAAAAATATTAAATGTGATACAAATATCGGTGGAACACCCACACATATGTAGCTTTAAACAAGAAACTCCATCACCTACGGCTATTCTTTTCCCAGTTCACCAGTACTATGTAGGTATCTGGAATAACAGAAGACAAAGAAAAGCGACAAATAAACATTTGACATAGATATTGGGAAGAGGCTACTTGTAAATTATGTATTGACATTAGCGTTAAAGTGTAAATAATATTGTGTTCATCGATGAACAGCTCGATCTGTCTGTTATTGGTTGCACACTGCCATCTGCTGGCAGTTACAAAACTAAACGATAATTTGTTTACTAATCAATCCCAAATAACTCTTACTCGAATGACACATTTAATACAGCGCAACATGTGTATATTGTGTATTAAAAACTGTGGTCCGCCTACTTTAACAAACTGTTGATAAAGCCGCATTTAGTTTTCTCCAAGGCTGAGTTAAGTTACACGTGGGAGAATATGTTGAATCGACTCCACAGACAGTCTTAAGTGCCAGACAGAGTTCACAATGAATATCCTTTGAGTAGCGATCCTTTATTTCTTCGATGTCTTCATAAAAGAACGTCCCATATAAAGCTAGATACCATCTCAAACACGGTTAGTTTACTCAGGCAGTGGTGAGATGCACGTATGTTAGTAGAAATGGTAATGGCACGTTCATAATGATACGGAACACATGACATTTGCATTGACAGTGTACAAAAGAAGAACAATATTGACTACATACAAATGTGTCTCACCTTCTTCAACTTCTTCGACTTTGACTGGCAAGTTGAGCGTGTTCAGTAGCAATGCATGATGGGATCGGAGGCCTCCAGGGCGCCCCTGCTGGTGCTCTTACATACTGCACACTTACCCACATTAAATATAAAAACACACATCGCACAATCATCTCCTCAAATATACCATACCGATCAGAATTGTTTGAATTATTATTTTCTAGTTACTTCTTTTCAAGTTACATATGTTTGTTAAGATTTATATGGATCGCCCAAGCAGACATATGGGTCCAGATTAAGCAATAGCTACAATTACACAGTAGAACAGTTCGATCAACAGATGACAATACAAATAAACTATCAATGGTTTGAAAATACACGTTAAATAACAAAAACGTACTAATTAATTCGCATAACGAGGATGACATCAAAACATGTTTGCCGATGTTACGTCCGTTGTGTACGGCATCACGTAACGCAACGACGCATCATTTCGGGATATGTGGATGTAAGTGTTGGATGTAAACACTGTAAAAGATACGTGACCAAGCCCTGGGGGCGGGGCTTACTGACACGTACGGTATATGGGGAGGAACTCGGGCACATAAACAACTTTAAGCTCCAAACAATCTCTGAAGACTGCGCTAAACGTTCGCTCGGTTTATAGTCTACGTTTACACATATAACATATACTTTTTTGTTTCATTTGAAAGGTAAGGTCTGAGCATCAGTTTTCTTCACGCATCGCCCGTTGTATCTGCATTGTGTAATTGGTGGTCGGCCTGTGGTTTGAGTTGATGTATTCTGCCTATTGTTCTCTACCCTTCTGTGCATCAACGCCTTTGACGGATTTAAGGCGATTTTAAGTGTTTTTTTCAACATAGAAAAAAAACATATTTAGATTGTATGTGCATGTTGAGCTGCAATGTATCCGTGCAACTACAACGTAGTTAATATCCTCAAATCTTGGTCTTTGTGTCTGCAAATAGTCTGCAGGCATAATCCTAGGTCTTTATCCTGGCAGAGCGTTTGACGATAGACATATTATAACACTAACGAGGAGGCTGGACCAAATAATTCCAATCGTTGCTGTTTGTGGGGGGAAATCAAAATGACGTATGGGTTGACTTTCATGTGCCCTAATATGTTATTACTAAGTTATAAAAACACACATAGGCCTGTAGTCTGTGTATAATCATCTGAACACTACCTAAACAGTGATCATGTGTAGATGTATTCAGTTGCATCTATGCTGCGCATAGCCTACTAATGGAAATGCAATATTGTGATTGTCATGTTAGGTGTCATCATTTACTTGTTTACGTTGATAGTTTTGAATTATGTTTGTTTCCCTTCTGGATATCCACGAACATGCAACTACATGTCGGATACATCTAGTGGCTTCCAAATCGTGATGATGTCAACAACCTCGTCAAAACAACGAAATAAATATGAGGTCTTAATATATACAATCGGGGTGATGCCATGACAGCCAACGAACCTCTCTTGTAACTTTCCATGTTGTGTTCCCTCATTAACTTAGGACAGCTGATCCGAGGGCAACTGCAATTTCTTGAGACGGAAGTTTGTTTACTTCCAGTCCCCTAGCCCCTAGCAATTCTGCCAATCTGTCTGCCTGGTAACGACTCGGGTTTCCCAGCTGATGTTACTCAATCATTTGACTGTGGCGCTTGCACCCAAGACCGAAATGTTGTCCGTAGGGCTGAAGGGAGTGGCAAAATGTTTTCGTTCGAAGCATCTCTCGTGATGACCGCTAGGGGACGCCAGTTCGCACAATAATCCGTCCGTAAAGACCATAAACAAATATCAAAATTATGTGATGAGAACGCATTTACTTGAGTCATATGTATTTATATTTCAAGTTTTACCACACGACCACTAATCAACCTCGTACCATCACCTTTGAACTACTTTGTGCTTTCAGATTGTGACAGGTGAAAAGATGATTGGAAAGATTCTTTCCCATCTCCTTGGAAGTGCAGCGGAAGACGTTGAAGCTGACGATGACAGTTACGAGCAGCTGATGGAGTTCGAGGAGGGAGGCTGGGTGATAGTCTCTGTCTCTGGTTAGAAAATCCACACAATCATCTGAAAATATGATTCATATTGAAAAAAAAGAAGCAAAACCTTTCACTTTTTCACTGCGGCCGGCATTGATTTAGATTAGAATAAATCCCTGTGGAGATGTTTTTTTTAAACCCATCTACCATACAGCGCTTTAATCTGCAGACAGATATGTCATCTTGTAACAACCAACTCATTACAGAAATGCCGAGCTGTTTGCACTGTGACATGTAATGTACTTGTTTGCATCACTTGCCCAGAGGACGTGACGCTGACCGTGCCACTGGTGGATCCCCTGGAGAACCTGCTGATTGAACACCCCAGCATGTCCGTGTACCAGAGGAGACGTGAGACCGCCGAAGAAGAGGATCTGGCCTCCGACGAAGAGGAAGAGGACACAGCCAGGTACATTTACTTATGTTTGCATGCAAAGCAAGACATGGTGTCTCAAGTCACTCACAGTTTGTATGTCTCCAAATAAAATAAGCGACCGCATGTGTTCTCAATTTGACTGATGCAGCATTTTTTTTATATTCAGCAATTGTTTACTGATCATTCTTGCTGTCTATTTTGATTAATTTATGAATTTTACACAAAACAGAGAGTGACGTAGAGTTTCTTTATACAGTAAAATCTTCTCCTGTCGCCTGATGTCCAATGACTGTCTAATCCTCCTCAACTCGTTACAATGTTATTCACTGCTCACTACCGCCCCCTCCTGGTGTGTGTGTGCACCCCCCTCCTCAGGTCAGTGGCGGTGCGCCGGCACATTTCATGGCGTCTGGCAGCGTGGGGCATCCCCCTCACGGGCAACCTCCAGCTGCTGGCCCTGAAGGCCCACAGCCAGGGGGAGCGACACAAGATGACCCGTGGCACACTCCACAGGCAGAACCTGGCCAAGACACGCTTCTCCCCTGCCGAGAAACGCTATGGACAGTTCAAGCAGCCGGGCCAGCGCCTCTACAACTACTAGAGACCCGATCCTTGGCCTGGTGGGTGGGTTGGGTTTGTGTGGGTTACCTGCCTACTGTGTTGATTTACTGCACCGCACAGTGCTTTGACCCTTGACAAAAGGGTTGCTGGATAATTCATTTTATTATATCAACAACCTTTGGTACCCATTGGCTAACCGGATTACATCTAAAAACCACGATTGGTTATGGTTACCAAAGTTTAAAATGACGTTCTTTGTGTATGTATGAACACGCGTTTTCCTCTTGTGAGTGAACAGCAGGTTCACTATTTCTCCATATGTATCAAATGTTATCGGGAACATTTTATGAGCCAAACCACCAAGAATACCCTTGACTTTCTGGATGAAGTGGAAGAGATCAGA
The DNA here is from genome assembly GCA_900302335.1 of Phycis phycis. Taxonomy (NCBI): domain Eukaryota; kingdom Metazoa; phylum Chordata; class Actinopteri; order Gadiformes; family Phycidae; genus Phycis; species Phycis phycis. Next base: position 8,237 of record OMKQ01068706.1, on the reverse strand, counting down.
GGCACTTGGTCTCCTCATTTCAGCCACGAACGCCACGAGTCAACTGCTCAGGTCTGAGAAGTGGAAGCAAAAAAAATGCTTTTCAGTATGAATTCTGCTACAGTATCAAATTCTCGTATAGCTGTTCGGAATAAGTAGTGGTAATACTAGTCTGTAGGAAAAAACTAATGTGTGAAAGGTATTTTTATTATTATGGTGCACAACACTGGTGAACATGTTTTGTTCCTATTAAGAAGTTGAACATTGATAATTCTTCATTATCTTTAATGTGTGTCATATTGTGTGCCTTACATTTAGATATCATGATTAGAACATGTGTTTAAGGCACCTTTCATACCAAACAAATTATGTTCTGTGAAGAAACTTAATTTGACATTTTACAGTTGTTTTTTGATACAAATGTCCTTTGGACAAAGGAATTCTGATTAAGGATTACAAATTGTATACCATTTTATACTTTTCAATGGATACTTATTTTTAACATGTTACATCATTGATGCTTGTACATATGGTATGGATATTTTATTGTGTATGGCTTTTTTGTATTTGTGAATATTTATAAAAATGTAAAAAAAAAGCGAATAAATCTTGTTTTTTTAAATTGTGGCTTGGATGTCACTTTATTGAGAAGACGTGAAGCAAAATAAACAAAACAGCATCTTGCAGTGAATTCAGAGAAATGAAGGCGCGGGAAGGCAAACACCACCAACGAGAAAGCACTGGGACATATTCCAACCTGGTGAAGTGAGAGGTTTGTACCACGCAGGCTCACCACCTCATCCCCGAAGGTGCTGGACCTTGCCCATGAAGCTCTTGACTCTCTCCGGGTCAACGGGATTGGCCCAGTGGCCGCCCTTCTTGAAGTGAGAGCCAATGATCATGGCGTTGGCGTCCATGTACTGATCCACGTTGTCACAGGTCACTCCTGAGCCAATCAGCACTGGGATGTTCACACATTGGGCAACGGCTAGAAGGCAACAATATTAAAAGATGAACATATCATTTATGAAATATATTTTTGCATGCTTTGTTCTTTATTCTTTATTTGCTCTTTGATTTCTTTGCCATTACGCAATTGCTTTGAACAACTATGCTACGAGCAAATATGTTCTTGCTACTACAGTTTGAAATGGTATACAGTGTTTAAGTCGTTTCCATGGGCACACACTAAAAGCAGAATAAAGCAGCTGTCACATCCACAGTCCACGGGGACCTTCGCCCTCTGCAGCCCCTTCAGCCACAAAGACCCTAGGCAGGGCCACTCTGCCAAACCAGGGCCCCTGCCAGGATACAGCTCATTTGACAGCAGCCACAGAGATGAACACCACTTCAAATCACAAACATTCCAATCAGCTGAGGATCCTTGCACCCCAACACACATGCCATGCCATGTATTGTCCAAAAGGGCATCGGCTAGCTGTAGCCAGACATAATGCAACACTCATGCATGGGAACAAGTGTCAATGACATTTCTTTTGAAGTTTCAACAAACATGCAGAACCTTGAACTCTATACAAGCTGACCTCCCTCAAACTGTCATTTGAATTCAGCTCTCAGCCCGTGCCTGTGTGTCTTTGTCTTGCTGGATGTTTATCTGAAAATAAACAGTATTTTGAAAGGGTGGGTCGGTGGGGGTGCTTTAAATAGCAATACCGAGGCCCAAATTAGCTTGGAAAGTTGCAAGGACACTGAGACTTTGACGCAGGCAAGCTACGTCAGAGTGTCTCATCGTGGGTGTACAGCCAGGCTTACATGCTTCACACATGGAACAGGTTGTGCTGCCCACATTAGTTTACAATGAAGCTGTCAGACCATTCATAGATCAGAGGTTTTAAATGTCCTACTAATCCAAATATGGTCACACAACTTTGTGTTTGTCACAATGTGCTCAGTGTGTTTCAGATTACAATGATTAACTTAATAATATATAATAGTAATAGATTCCTTATCAATCCTTTACTGGTAGCATGCTGGTGGTGGTTGTCGGGGGGCGGGGAGGGGTATCTGTACAAATGCTTTCCTCAACAGAAACTCACAAGCACAACAACATGTCCGCCTGCCTTATTGGGTAACAGTCCATGTCAACTGTGATCGTGACACCAAGTCAAACCCTGCTGCGTTCACGGGGGCCCTCTAGCTGGCAGATATGAGAGCTACAACAGGAATGTTGGGAGTGCTTGCCATGCTCCTTCAATCAAAGGGCATTTTGATCACATTTGTCACAGCTATTTACACTTCACCACACTAAACTACGGTGCACGACCACTAAGTCGGTCATAAGCCAGGGGTTCAAACCCAGAACCATTCGGCTAGGAGTCACCACAATCACTATACTGTTCTTAACTTCTGTTATCAGGCAGTATCCACAGTATGCATGGACAGTACGCATTCTTTTTTTGGCGAAAAGCACCTTTGAGTTCTCGTGGATCTGCCTGCGCCCCGGTCGCGATTCCTGTGACGATGAGGCCGTCTGAGAGGAAGAACTCTGCTGCCTTCGCCGTCTCTTCTATGCTCACGTCAGACGTCAGGGCATGAGAACTGGGAAGCATACACACCAACGCAAATCACTCATGCTCAAAGACATGGACCCTATTAGAGCATCAACCTAGATGGTGTACGGTTTACAGCGGTTAGCGGGCCTGTGAAAAGGCGCCTTTATGTCATACGGTTTGTAGTAGTTACGAATATCTGTAGTTGCAGGTATTTTGAAAGCCTATGACTTACTATGTATCCAAAGCATCGAGGATGCCCACAGGTTAGGCTGCGTACATCGAACACAGCGCCTTTTGCCTCGGGCATCCGACACCCCCGCTCACTCTCGTGTCCCCTACCTGTGTTTTTTCTTGATGTCAGTGAAGACCTGGACATGCTCTGCTCCTATCTGCCTGCGGTAGCGCAGCAGGTCCCCAGCGCATGCATTCAACAGGCCCTCGTCTGCCACGTGGGAAAACACAAAGCCCTCGGCGCGCACAAAATCTAGACCTGAAAACAAAAAACAAGTTATATAGAGTGACCTGTGGATAAACTACAATAAAGCCAGGGGGTGAATCTGTGGAATTTTTCGTTTGGAACGAAAAACTAATTGACGGAGATGCATTGACAGAGAAGAGCATAGGTGTAGTCGTGTGTACCGTGCCTGAAGCGAGAGCCACAGCCATGGCGGGTTTGTTAGCAGCAGACAGAATTTGAACTCCAAGGGGCAGAGTGGGACAGAGGCCCCTCACAGCGACACACACTGCTGTCATGGAGGCACACACTTCGGGGCCCACAGATAAGGAGTAGGGGACATCATGCATGTTTTCAATTATCAAGCCATCCTAAAAGAGAATACAGAGGCACTGACTTATTTCCGGACTACTTTTTTTTCTAGGTGTTGTCTACAATCAAAATGATTATTTGATAGTTGTTCTTGACCATTCTTAGTGCAGTTTCTCTACTTACAATCCCTGCATTGAGGTACAGCTCTGCTTCTCTGCACGCCTCATGGGTCATTTGAGAAATGTTCATCTTAGCCAAAGGCGTACCTGGGATATCATACAGCATGGCAGAGTGTCTAATACAATATTGAATAATTTCAAAATACAAAGACAATGTTTGGCTGATAATCTACACATCACACCATAGTTCTTAACAAAGCTTTACCTGGCATGGCTTGGACATGAATCATTCCAATAACTACAGATTTAAGTCGCCCAAAAAGTTGAGAAAACTTCATTTCCGTACGGTCAGGGAAGCACTTCTGACACCAAACCAGTGCTCTAATATTGACTGAGTAGCCATCTGGGTCACGTGACAAGTCCAACGTTCAACACTTCTTTACTGAACAACAGATCAAAATAGTTGACCAAACGATAACAAATTGAAGATCGCACTGAAAACTATTACGCATCAATAGTTAAAACACGTTCCCGTGAATGTTATGCTTGAAAGCCTTAAAGAGTGTAGCCCCCCGCGTTAACGTGCTAGATGCTATGAGCTTTGATACACCAACCTTGGTAATAAATACCAAAGCAGACATTTCTACACAATAACAACATGTGACATATGCTGCTGACGATGAATTCGTATAATGTAGTCACCATCCCAGTGAAATAGAGTAATCATACATAGTTTATTTGAATGCTTAGAGACGGCTCCAGCTCTTTGTTTACATCTGACAACTGTAGCCACGAGGTATCCGAGCCCTTCCTGTTCGTAAGACCCGCCCCTTCTGTCGTAAGACCCGCCTCTTCTGTCACCAGCCGACACGCCCCCCATTTACCGGTAAAATGTGAAATTTATTATTCCCTCTGCAATTACAACACACTGCTGGGGTATTAATAAAGGCAATTGTGTTATGAAACGCTATTTTGAAGGGAAATTATCGAATGGGTGTGAGATGTTGTATATAAACCGGTGTAATGAGGACCGGCAGTGTGTTGTTTAGCGCCAAGTTAAATCACCTCCTCCTGACGTGTTGGTGCATCAAGTCATCTGTTACCAAAGAAGGCGCAAAACAGTCGCGCCAGCAGCTCAGAAGAACTAGCAAGCTGTCGGCTCACACACACACAATCTGGGCGACTGCAACCATACTGACACTCTTGGTGTTTTAACAATCTGCCAGCTCCTGCGTACTAATACCAAGTTTATTTGCAATAAGAGTGAACTTCAAGCAGGCAATCTTGAGGTGAGTTGAGTAAAGTTTTCACTTTCACTTTTGGACCATATTTTTGGCTAAGCTAATGCTAATTAAAGTCTAACAATTAAAATCCATATGCATCTTTTAGAGTGAATCCCTAGCAATGACTATCACTAAGATGTCATTGCAATAAAAGTCGTGTAAGAGAAGCGATGAATGGAAACAGAGCCCAGCTGCCTGCTGCTCGGCCATTATCTGGCAAGCCAGCTGTCCAAAGTTGGCAAAAAATAATGGTGTTCTCATTAACGATATTGTCCACCACCATACGATGTTCACTAAATAGACTTAGGTCTTGCCATGGATGTGATTATAAAAGTTATATTTGCAGTATTTGGTGCACATTGTTGACGTGAAACGTCGTGTCCGCCTTCCGTTTCCCCGCGCTGAGCTGGGCTTTGTGTCCGACTGTGGAGTGGGGGTTGGGACTGTGTTTTACTGTGGTTTAAAAGTGGAAAACTACATAAACTAACAGCCACTATCGTTTCCTTAGGTTTGCTCTGAGACAGAGGAATACGCCGTTGGGTATAATGCCAGGAACAAGGTAAGTTTAACGTTAATATGGAGACTACAGCGTAGCGACAAAGAAAGTTGTGTGGATGGGTGCTGCTAGCGGCTCAGCTAGTTAGCCCGCTGCTACTCTATGTCCATGTTCGGCGAAACTGGGTTCAACCTCATGCAAATGTCAACTGTGTCTATATTGCATGTTACAGATGTTTATTTTTGTTTTATCGCAGGCAAGAGGCAAAACCAAAGTCTGTTGCTGCGGCTCCTCATGATAATGCAACGCGGTCGAGGAAGAGGAAGGCAGATGTTGCTGTTGTAAGTCGCCCACAGGGATAGCAAGCTGACCTCTTGTTGATGGTTGCTGTAGCCATACCCTGAATCTGCACTATTACATGTTTGACATGAACATATGAAGGACGTAGTAATATGACTACAATACTCGGGTGAATTGTGTACATTGGACGCATTAATGTAGTCTGATGCTGGTTTCCTAAGTGTGTGTTTCAGTAAGAGACAATGTTGAATAACTGCCATGGACACATCCACTATGATTTGTGTTTCTTAAGTGATGTGATTTCAAAAGTACTTGACATGAATACCATATGATAAAGCGGGTACAGCTCTATTTACCTATTTACCTTAGCTTCAATACATGACCTTTCAATATGAGCATTACATCAAAACACATTTCAGCCATGTTTATATTCAGGCAGCAGCACATGAAGCTGACTTGATCTCCATGCTCATTCTTCAGTATTTGCGGGATCCAGATGAGGAGGTGGCAGAGATGACCCAGAAGAAGCTTCGGAATTCAAAGGTAGCCATTTCCCTAGATCTCACACATGGCAATACTGTCCCACATTTACCCTGTGGCTAGTCAAATGTTTGTCGTCCAAAGTTTTGTCAACCAAGATAAATGGTAACTGCTTACCAAAAGTACACCAGGCTTCAAATCCCACAGTCACTGCAAACCAGTGTATTTGTTTGATTTTCTTTAGTTGTTGCGTCAACAACTATTGTAAATTACTTCTGTGTCATCACCCTACAATTTTTCTTTCTGTCTTTTTAAGCATGGCTGGAGTCCCGACACCGGTTGCACAAGTCCACAGAGGTGGAACCCCACGCCTGATCAGGAAGAGGACCAACCGGTTACTCTGATCAGTGGAGGATTCCCTCACTACACATTTAGCAACATTTTTGTCACTCCTGTGCGATCCTCCCCACTTCCGGTGCTATGGTGGGTACTGTGTGTGGACACCCGGAGGTGAAGGTTTTCACCTTCTTTTGTAGCATGTAACATGTGGATTTACATGTAATACGTGACACTCAATGTGTGTGGTGTAGATATTTAATTAAATGGGTTTTCTATCCTCCTTTATTTGCCACTCAGCTGGGCCAGTAAGGACATTGTGTGGAACAACATGCTGGAAAAGGACAAGAGCTACACCAGGGATGTGCACATGATGGAGAAGCATCCTCATCTTCAGCCCAAGATGAGGGCTATTCTGTTGGATTGGCTCATGGAGGTCTGTCCAACAAAAATAAACAGAGCAATTGTAACATTTAAACTTGGCTCATACAACGTTGTGAGGCATTTTGTCTATATCTGGTAAAAACTTAAAGTTTCGGTAAATTAATTCTATCTTTGCCCAGCACATTACCCAGCATGTGTGGGTATTTCCTTGTAGTGTTTTATTGTTTCATTAGGGTGCAACTATTTCAATTCAAAATTGTTATGAGGTAGCACTTCCCTTACCCCTTAGGCAGAAGGGACTCTTTCTAAGCACTTTAGGAAATTGGGTCCATTTTCCTCTTGTCTCATTCTGCGGGAGACGCACAGTGTGATTCAGGGTGATTTGAGGAAAGGTCGACAAGTCTACTCATCAAACGAGTAAATGCACAGACCATGGATAGTCATGCATTTTAACATTTAGTTTTCCATACCACACTCTGCAGAGGTGATCGATCATCGTGAGAATCTTGTTGAAGATTTGGATAAGTTTTCTCATAAAATGTTTTTTAACTCGTGTCCTGTCACAGTGCATACAAGGTTTCTGACCACAGCAGTGATGTGATCAAGGATGTGTTGCATCACAGGTCAGTGAGGTGTACAAGCTGCACAGGGAGTCGTATCATCTGGCCCAGGACTACTTTGACCGCTTCATGGCCACGCAGAATAACGTCTTCAAGTCCACGCTGCAGCTCATCGGCATCAGCTGCCTCTTCATTGCGGCCAAGATGGAGGTCAGCATGATGGCATGATGGCCCCTCACAGGAAGCACTGCACACTCCCAGTTGGCATGCGCGTTGTTTATGTTGCTTGTGTGGTTTGTTTTGACACCATGAAGATCTACTTTCCTTGTTGTGGTTGTGATGGAGTGGTTAAAGTGTAGGTAGCTTTTGAATAGTTGACTGTTATTATCAGCAGTCTCTCACGGTCCTTTTTATTATGAACACATGGATGTTACTTGATCCAAGTTGGTTTTCTGCACTTGTCTGTAATCAGTTTCAGCACTTGGGTGCACCCTTTTCTCCCTATGTGAATGTGAGTCATGAACCTGGTATTTGCTGAACCAATCCATCATTTTAAAGGGAAATGGGATCAGTCAGCTATGCTCCAGTAGTTGCCAGGCATCAAACCTGTGACTTTAGATACACACACACACTCTGCACCACCAACCATCATTGCTGCCTCTGGTTAAATGCTGAACGACGTTCCTCTTTTGCAGGAGATGTACCCTCCCAAGGTGCACCAGTTTGCATATGTGACAGACGAAGCCTGCACTGAAGATGAGATCCTCAGTATGGAGGTCATCATCATGAAGGTAGGGCAAAATGGCGCCTCAATCTTTGCCGTGACGTGTTGTTTCTGGCCAGGTTTGTTCAAACTTGTTCTCTCTTTCACTCACTCATGCCTTCCTCTGTGCTCAGGAGCTAAACTGGAGCCTGAGTCCACAGACGCCCATCTCCTGGCTCAACGTTTACATGCAGGTGGCCTACCTGAAGGAGTCTGAGGAGCTGCTCATCCCCAGATACCCCCAGGCCACATTCACAC
>OMKQ01068703.1:0-16540 GCA_900302335.1 Phycis phycis | reverse complement strand
TTGAGACAAGCAAAGAATGTGAATTGGAGGAAAAAGTGTACAATATAATCATGTTCATAATCAATCACAATATATACATGTAATCATGCTATAATCAGAATGTGGTTGAAAAGGTTTGCAAACTGTAGTACATCAGTCACAAATGTCCTTTTTGTCCTCTTAAGCACACTACCCTATTATAGTACTGATATATAGTACTGATAAACCTCACCTGTCTGCACTCATTTCTGACCTGAATCTGGGTATTTATGTACTGTCCTTGGAATTAAACTCCCTTTGTACTTTCTGACCTTTCACCTTTGCTAACCTTTCACCCTGTTCCAGACGGGAGACAAGAGTGGCGAGATGACGGCCAGGATGAACCTGTCGGACCTGCGCCTGGTGGTGGGCCTCAAGTCCAGCGCAAACCTCCATCCCAACACTTACTGCAACACCAACACTAACAGCTCCGCCCTGGCCGCCAGCTACCAGGGCTACTACACGTTACTAGGTCAACTGACCTTTGAAGCTATATGTCCCACTATGCACGTTTAATAAGACATTATTATAATGGATCATATTTTGGTTTAGATCTGTCAGAAGAGTGCTTTAATGTTGAAGGGTAAAGTGAGAGATAACATCGTTATATAATCATAGTTATTATCAGCTTTTTTAAATTGATATGCAAATCTCTTACTGTGAATTTGAGTTGTTATGTGTCAACATTGAATAGAGTAAGTAAATGGAAGAACCTTTTAAAAGAATCAAATCTATCAAAACGCGAAGTGCCTTCTCATGACTTCTGGTCGCCATTTTTTGTTTGCATTTCAAGGCCAAATTCAGGCTGCTCAGGCTTTTCCTATTTTGGGGGTGTGGCCAGAAGGTTTCATTGACACTACCAAGACATAAAATAAATAAATGTGCAATGTAGGACTCAATGAGTAAGAGTAGCAACAAACAACAATCAACACGATGGCAGGTTTACCATTGATAAGGATCAATCAATAGCATTCATCTATTACTGTATTAATGTATAACTATGTAACCCGGGACATCACTTCTCATCTAACATAAATATTTTTTAGGGTTGGTTTTCCTTTTGAATCTGCCACAATTAGCCCTAATTGAATTGTTAGAATAGGAACCAAACGCTTAATCTGGGATATAGAAACTGACAAACCCTCTGTTTGTTTCAGGGGTCAAGGCACAGTCTCCGAGTCAAAATGATACAGAAAGTCTGCAGCTGCCTGGTCCAAATGAAAAGCAAAGTGGACATTCAGAGCAAGTACGTCACACACAGACAGACAGACAGACAGACAGACAGACAGACATTGCATATTTTTGAAAAACTTGCTGACATAATGAATCTGTGTTGAATCATTACGCAGGAGATGGATGAGGAGAAGTCTTCTAAGAATAACACGATCAAGGCTTCCAATAAGCTCTTCCTATTCCAACGGTTAAAGAGCAAAATGCACAAAAACAGTCAGTCTCCTCCCAAAGGCCCCAAGGAGAGCAGCAGTGAGAGTTCGGTGTTTGAGTCAGAATTGACACCATTTGCTCAGGTACTTCTACACTGTGCAGTGCTGCCTAGTGTCTAAATAATATATATACACAATACAATTCAAATGCATATATTACTTTCTCAGATGCCTTTTATAGTTGTATAAACTGCATTTTAATTTTGGATTACTTGGATAAACCATTATTTTTTGTATTTGATGTTACCATTCATAATTCATAACGAATGACAGTTAATAATGGGCCATGAATGTACGATGGACCTGTATTAACTGTGTGATGAGGGGCTTGTGAACAGGTTAGACATGCTGTTTTATGAATCTATGTGTCAAGGTGGAAATCTCAATTCCCAGTTTTTAATCACATGTATGTGTAACTTATGTGCGTATGATGCTCTGTTTGTAGCCTGGATCACAGGACACCCTGGGAGAAGATGGCTTTTTCGACCTTCTCTCCCGTTTCCAGGGCAGCAGAATGGATGACCAAAGGTGCACCCTATTGGAAGGACAGAGCAGTGTCCCTGTGTCTACATCCTCCATGTCCACCCCTCCTGTAGCTGAGAGGAAATGTGAGTTAGTTTACTTGTCCATCCTGGCTCCACTTAGTCATAGAAATGGTATTCCTGTCTTTTACATTTTCACCTTACCGCATGTAGATATGATTCCTTATTGCCTTATTTGATTGCCAAGTAACAAGAGGTAAATGTTCCGATTATCAATATGTATACCTAAATAGTTTTAAAAAGATGTATATTAATTGAGTAGCTCATGCAGAATTTGAGCTACTAGGTTTAGCCCCAATCCAGTCCTCCTATATTTACACAATATGGCATTAATGTAGCAGACCCTGCTAGGATGTAGTCAATCCACCTACCCGAAATCCAAATCATGCGTTCTGTTATTTTGTTTCCTTCCTCATGTTTTATTGACTATATTAGTTAGGTGTGATGTTGATAGTTTGTGGGAGATGTAACGTACAGTATATATAAATGTATTTGTTACTGAGGGGATGGTACAGTCCAAAACAATATTACAACACTACATGCTGATGCTGTGCTCCACCATCATCCATTTTCAACACGCCCCCAGTATTTGTTGTCTTAATTATGACCACAGAGGAGGCCACATGTCCACCAGTTCTTCAGGACATCAGCAGTTTAATCGTGTTTTAGTCCAAGGTGTGCAATCAAAACAGAAGAAGGGACTTTAAAAGTGTGCAGGTTGACAGGGTACATGAGGATGTCGGATGAGGAAATAAAACAACACCAGACACCAGATCAGTGTTTGTGTTGCAAGAAACCATGAACTTTTGAAAGCAAATGGTCATCACAATGGGAATGTGGTTTCAATGTCAGAAATGCCCATGAACACTTTTGACACAGCTGTCTTCCGATCTGTCCCTAACACGGCGGCTTTTAGGTGTTTTGGCTGGTGAGGCACCGTCCCAGGATCCAGGTCATTTCCTGGAGCTGCTAGCCTGCTCCCAGGACCGTCGCCTGGACGACCAGCGAGTCAGCAAGGGCCATTTACCCGGCTTTCGGCTCAGCAACACGTCCCCTCCGCCCGCACTCTCCACCTCCAAGCCAGAGCAAGCCTACCCCCAAGGTGACCGCAACAGCAGTATCACCTCCACTAGCACACATCGGCCAGCCGCTGGGACACTTCTCAATGTTTCTAATCTTCTCTTTTCTCCCACAGCCCTGGTCTCCAGCAGCGGCCCTCCCCCCCCGCCCTCCCCCGGAGGTTGCAGGGAGACCTCTGCAGAGACCCCCGAGGGGGACGACTTCTTTGACATGCTCGTCAAGTGTCAGGTAACGCAGTGGAGGCTGGACAGGGATTACAGGGATTATTGGTCATTTTGATGCTTATTTTTAGGATTAACATTTATGGGTAGCAGGTGTATGGCTTGCACATCGGCACGATTCGTTTTGTCTTATGAAATTGTGCTTTATTCGTAATGCTTGTACAGTAGTTGTGTCTAGGTTTGCTGGATTATTCTATTTATAAACTTCATTATTTTAACAATTATTGTTTCCGCGGTGCATATCATGTTGATGGATGAGTACAATTGTACATAAAATCATAAAAATTGCTGCACATAAAATCCTGGAATGCCATTGCATAGCATGATTAACAATTTCATAATTTGAGCTGCTCTTGATTTAAAAAGCTTAATGTTAGATTTGGCCCAGATTATTAGTAGACTACTTGTCAAGGAAAAAGCATTGTTCCTGGGAGTTTTCGGTTTTCGGTTACCAGGTAACTCAGAACTCAGGGGGTCCCGGAACCGATTCATGAGCCCAACTGCTGCTGGGAAGAAGCTGTTCATGTGGTGGGAGGTTTTGGTCCTGATGGACTGCAGCCTTCTGCCAGAGGGGAGAGGGTCAAAGAGTCTGTGTCCAGGATGAGAGGGGTCGGCCACAATCCTACCTGCCTGCCTCAGAACCCTGGAGGTGTGCAGGTCCTGAAGGTTGCAGCCAATCACCTTCTGAGCAGAACATCAAACATTCTGGTTACACCCCAACCCCGTTCCCCCAAATCTAAAAATAATGTGATTGTAGCAAGTGGAGATGGCGAAGGCCTGAACAGTGAGATGGACCTAAATAAAAAGGGTTTTTTTGGTTTTCCTTTTAGAGGTTAACATTAATGTGAGAACATTCCTGTGTCTCCAGGGTTCCAGGCTGGATGACCAGAGATGTGCGGCCCCTCCACCTGCAGCCCGGGGCCCCACAGTCCCAGATGAGGACTTCCTCAGCCTCATCCTGCGCTCCCAGGCCAATAGGATGGAGGAGCAGCGAGTTGCACCACCCACTGGATGCTCCCAGTCCAAACCCGACTGAGCTCTGCGTGGTATTGTTACCAGGATATTATTTGAGACTCCGCTTATCTCCTTACTGCAGCTTCCTCGTGACCAGATTCCGTGAACTCTAAATGAATCCAATCACTGGAAGGTTTTATGCCATTCATTAGACAAATGTGCTTAATTCCACACAATTCCAGTTCTTCGCATATCTTTGATCTTCATGTTATAAAAATAGATTTATTTGGCTCCCCTTATTGCTGCATTTTATAGCACCATAAACCTCTGTGAAAACACCAGACATGCATGGGCTGTGGTTTTACTGGAATAGAGAAAAAGACTTCGGAAGGATCATAAGGACCACTCAAGAGGATCAAGATGTTATAATTGGATTGAACATCTATATTTATGTGGTATTGATTATTTGCCATAAAGACCCTTTAACCAATGGAGTGATGTGTGAATACTCCCACAGTGGCACACATTTACCTCAAGACAAGATGTTTGCTTCAAAGAAGGGACAGTAATGAATGATTGACTTGGCGTTGTTCTCATCCTCTTCCTCTCTATATTTATAAAGGGTGGGGGACTTATTTTTAAGAACTTTGAAGCATTGTTTTTCAAAATGTGTATTGCCATTGGCTATTATTCTTGTCGTGCACATCTTATGAAGAACTTAAAAATATGAGGCAAAAGAGAGAAGTGTTTTATTCTTGCCTTTTACAAGTGATCCTTTAGAAATTGAACCATTTCATCATCTAGAAGCATAACACTGAAATATTATTCCAATGTACAGAATTATTTTTCTGGTTGCGTGGTTTAAAAGTATTTTGAAAAATTACCAAAATTGTGTTTTACCCTTTTTTTTTAATATACATAGAGTTGGATTTGGCAATAATGGCAATGATTCTAACATACTTATTTTTCAAGTTGAGCACATAATGTTTGTTAAACTTAAAAAGAAATTCTTGTTATTGAACTTGAGCCAGTTTTTGTTGGATCTTTGTATATCCGTAAATGAAATGCTTAAATTATATCTAAAATGACAGTGTCATGTGTGACTATGGCATGCTCAAAGACCTGAAACTGAACAATGAATGAAATAATAATGAATAATTAGAAGATAAATAGGAGTTTGAGGGACAAGAAGTCTTGTGATGTGCATTGTTCAAGTCTATTGCAGAACACTGGATCACCGCAGCTCAGAGATCAGCGTCTCTTGGTACTCTCTACATCTGCCACAAAGACAAAATATTTAATAATTCATGAATTCAACATCAGCAACCCTCACATAAATGCTACATACTATTGGGTTTGTTGGAATTGGTACATTCCTGGATGTGTGCCTATGCAAATACAAAAGTAGCGAAGAATATAGGCCATTTGTTTGAAGCGTTGAAATATTACCCTCTTCCTCCATCCTTCTATGTGTCGTATCACAACATTTACACTTAACCAGAGAACTTTGTCACAGATTTTTTGCATGAGCCAACAGACCGGAGGTGATCCATTGATGAGCAGCCAACTCACCGAGGTATACAACAGTTTAGGAAGCAGGCCTTTTCTTTAATTCGGTAAGCACCAGAGTTTGGGAGGTCTTCGCACTCCAACATGAACTTCTGTAGTTCTGATGTTGGGGTTGCATTCTGCTGTTGCTAAGAAATACAATAAGCGCCGTACTGTGAATGTGACATCTGGGTATTTCATGATTTAACTTGTATGATTGAATATACTCAAGGTGAAATTTTGCTGGCAAAGCCCCGAATGGAAACTGGAATTAATTCAAGGGCAACGTGTCAGGAGAAAACAACTGGATGTGACTTAACAGGGTCCACAAATTCTGTTTCCCCAACCTTGATGGTGTCATAGGTGTTGGTGATCAGGGTGATGAAGAGGCTGAGGATCATGTAGATGAAGAGGGAGACGAAGGTGTAGAGGTAGACCCTGCTGAAGGTCCACACCAGCTGGCTCTTCTGCTGCATGTTCTTGAAGGTGGGGAACATGTCGTCCCCATTGATCAGCGAGAACAGACACTCCGACACAGTGTTCAGGGTGCGGAACTAAATGATCGAACAAGAAACAAATTATAAAGCACATAAAAAAATAATAAAACAAGTCCCTGGTCATAAAAATGTGTAATTTGCTTCCATTTAGGTTTACTTTAGTGTTCATCCAGCGTGTATCGTCAAAGTAAGTTTTCCAACTACGCAAGTCTGTAGAGGCCATGCAATATTATTTGGGGTTCCAGTATTTCAAGATCACCACTTATTGCCCATAATCAGATAACAAAAGTTGTTTTGTCTTTTGATCACGAGACAAACAACTATGTAAACAACAACATCAATACCACTGACAGGTGAAGTGAATAACATTGATCATCTTGTGATAATGGCTTCTGTCAAATGATGGGATATATTAGGCAGCAAATGAACAGTCGGTTCTTGAGGTTGACGGAAGAAGGTGTCCTGGTCTGATATATTTTCCGTCATGTGGATGGCTGGATACGTGTGCATTGTTTACCTGGGGGAAGAGATGGCATCAGGATGCACTATGGGAATAAGGCAAGCTGTGGAAGAAGTGTGATGCTCTGGGAAATGTCTCTGGCATGTCTCAGGGATGTTACTTTAACATGTACCACCTACCTAAACATTGTTGCAGACCAAGTACACCCCTTCAATGCAATGGTATTCCCTGAAGATATTGGCATCTTTCAGCTGGAAAATGTGCCCTGCCACACTAAACATTGTCCAGGAATGGTTTGAGAAACATGGCCTCCAAATTCCCCAGATCTCAATCCAATACCAAGAACCATGGCGGCCCCACATCGCAACTTACAGGGCTCAAAGGATCTGCAACTAACATCTTGGTGCCAGGACACCTTCAGAGGTTTTGTTGAGTCCATGCCTTGAGGGGATGAGCTGTTTTGGCAGCACGAGGGACATTCACAATATTAGGCAGGTGGTTTTGAGGTTGCATTTGTCAGGTAGGCTTTTATGCTCAACAGCATGACATCGCCTGTCTTTTTCGTTGATGCTTTCACAATAATTGTTTATCTCGTGATCAAGACAAAATAACTCAAGATAATGGAACCCAAATTACTAATATTGCATGGCCTTTATGGACTTCCATACAAAACATTGATTATGGGTCTGCTCTTTTTATGTACCACGGCACGGGTAGTAGATTCTAGTGGAGATGAGTCTACTACCCACGCCCTGGGACCACTGCTGGTGGTATGTCTCCTTCCTGGATGTTCAGACACATTCAGGACAGCTTTGTCGATGCTGTTGATTGGCTTGTACAAATTATGTTAAGGTACATTTTTAAATATTGTCAGGGATGGTGAATACAGTCTTCCTAAGGATATTAGCTGTACACGTTCATCGAACAAGTTGAACACTGTGCCTTCTCATGATAGGGGCCGAGGACAATCCATCCACAGAAGCAGTAGCTCAGGTATATTATCCCAGCGCAGCAGATGAAGCGAATAACGTTTGGGAACGCTGCCCTCAGAGTCAGGATGAGAATCTGGAAATGCATTCAAAAGTGGTATTAGACACAAATCAAGCGGTACTGCACAATGAACTAAAATGAAAGAGAATTCATTCAAATTAGCCCAGAAGGAACTTGCAGATCACCCATGTATGAATACCATAAAAAAAACTAAAAGGTAGGTAGGTATTGGATCTCGCTAAAGTCACAATTATATGCACATATGAAAAGTCAGACTCGGACACACTTATTTTCATCGCTAATTGTCACCTATTACAATGCTATTTTACGCCGGAATTCAACATACAATCATAGTCTTATGCTTAATATACATTACCTATAGTCACCACATACACAGGGCATGTACAGGGCATGTACATTTTGATGTGATTCAGTTGACGGACGGGAAAAGAATGAATTATGATAACTTGCATTGTACTTCTTGAAGTAGCCCAGGTAGCGGATGACTCCGATCCAGACAAACATGGTGCCCAAGCCCAGGAAAATGCTGCATACGTCATAGCTGGTGAGAACCTTGGGGGAGAAGAGCAAGTTTCTTGGCAAACTATTGTACTGTCATGAATCAAGTTAGAAGAATATGCAAGACATGCACTACATCAGTATAATGGATGTCGATAGATGACCAGCGTTCCGTGGTATACATTTATTGATGCAGTGTGAGAATGGATTCATGTTCCTCTATAAATCGTCCATTACCTTGGCCTGTATTGCTGTTTTTAGAATAGAGCCAATGATGGTCAATGTGTCACTAATTATAATCAGGATGTACCAGCCATTGACAAACTCAAAGCGGTCTGACCAGGGAACATGTTCACCATCGCGGTCCTTGCAGAAGACTGTGTACTCCTGTTTAACGGGGACACAAATACATGTACTGCATCTTCACTTTGGAGAAAAAAAAATATATATATAATGGTGTAATTGTATATATATATATTTTTTTAATAACGTATAGTCTCCCAAAAATCTTTTGCCACGGAATGGATGATGGAACAAATGAGTTGACTTACAAACTGCAGCTGGACTCCATTTAGCACTGAGCGTGTGCAGAGCGCCAGGGAGGTGACGCACGTCACAATGATGAGGATGTCAAACACCATGGGGAACAAAGTACTCCTAGCACCTGGAGAATGATGTGGAAGGAGAGGATTTAGATGAATCCAAAAAGCATGTTTTTGCATGCAAATTCACTTACAGCATAACATTGGCATACTCGCTCCAGTGACTTTCCAGTCCCGGCATTCATTGATCTCCACGTCATTGTCTAGGTCTACCTTGATCCTGCCGCTGTGGGCCTGGTTGTTGAAGAGGATCTGTGGACCAGGGAGGGTACCAGAGAGCACATCATT
This sequence comes from Phycis phycis, assembly GCA_900302335.1. Taxonomy (NCBI): domain Eukaryota; kingdom Metazoa; phylum Chordata; class Actinopteri; order Gadiformes; family Phycidae; genus Phycis; species Phycis phycis. Next base: position 7,379 of record OMKQ01068703.1, on the reverse strand, counting down.
CAGAAACTAAATAGAGAATAACTCACCTTCAATGTCAACCCCACAGCTAAACATTAAAAAATGTGATGGGTAAATCACAGGTGTCAAAGTCACAGATAAACATTGCTGCGTTGTATTTTTCCATTGTTTTAGGTGGGTTTTGGACAGAGCAGTATTAGCGGTACTTAAGATAACTAAAATATAAAAACAATAAAAGGCTGACGACGATGACAAACAAACCAGTTACAGGCTTCACATCAGACCATGTCATAATTAATCAACCAGAGAGCCAGATTTAATCCTGTGGTAGTAATGTGTACCAATTTGTGAAGAATAAAGACATACCATGATATTGAAGTCATAGCAGTCTGGTAACTCCCTGTGTCTCACTGTCTCAAGATTGATAGCCTTGAGGACAAACGTGATCTTTATGGAAACTAGCCTGGCAGACAAACAAGGGAGATGAAGTTAGAACTCCACACACACACACATACACAGTTTCTATAGCAACAACAAACCTTTTGAAAGGTATTACAAAATCAGGAAGTGCTTCCCTCAGTGTCAACGGGTACATGGGATAGATCTTGAGGCAATCTGTGGAAAGGCATTAAACTAATGAATTGGCTGTAAATTGACTTAGAGTTAATCTGTACAAAAATAATAGAAATTCCACCTACATGTGTTGAGCTGAGCATCAATTTCAAAAGTCTCGTTCCCTGGGTAAATGGAAGCGTTCCTGTAGTACTCTTGACACAGACTCAAGGGGGAGTAAAGGACTCCGTCTTTGTCATACGCATGGTTCCCTACTGTGATGTTACGCAGACGTCCATACTACAGATGAGAAATCACAAAAATATGCATGGGCACTTTGACATTGTTATTTATATAATATAATATGCCCACTTATTTGCACATGATAGTTACTACATATTATACATGGAAGTAAGCTGTAAGTAAAAAATATTATAGAGATGCATTCCACAATAGTAAGTGAGTGAGTGAGTGTCCAGGACAAAGTCCAATGAATTGGAAGTCTTTATAAGCCTTCAGGGACATACAGCAGAGAACAATATAATGATGTCAATGAGTTACAACACAACATGACCATACAAGCTTGTATATTATTGAATATTCTCAAAACCTCACAGCTACAGCACATTCACCTGTTGTAGGACGTACTCGATGTGGTCATAGACGTCTTCCTGCTGATACAGTGCATACGTCGTCATTCCACCATCAACATAGCCTTTTAGGAAAAGGTGCTTGAACGTCATCAGGTTCTCCTCCTTGAAGGTGACCACCATCTGATTGCTCAGCCCAAAAGACACCAACTGGGATGAGATCATTTTGTTTTAGTCATTAGCTTTTGTATAAAACCATAATGCATACATACTTATATATATACACACACACACATACATACATACATACATACATAGAAAAATAATCATTACTTGAGCGGTAATGATGGCTATCTTGATAATCTGCAGCATGAGTTTCCAGGGTTTCCGGCCACGGGCGTGATACTTCTCACACGGGTTCATGAAGTAGTACTTGATCTTGCGCCTGAGCTTTTCCTCCTTGACCTCTGCCTGAAGATGACGAAGGTATTGGGGGGTGGAAGACAGGCCGTCGCCTTCCTGCACCATGTACACATCGCTGGGTTCCTCCATGTCTGGGTACAAACGGTGTCCAAGCCCAGAAACTTTGATAACAGTTACCATGCATCTGTTTTGTAATTGAATAACACAAGAGTAAAGAAGCAAAGTTATATCTGAAAAAAGGCAGACAAAAATGTGGGAAATGTTACATGTCATGTCTAGTGCTTTTCAGGGTATTAAATGCATCAGCAAAGACGACCCCCCTCTTAATGGAAGCAAAATAAAAACATATCTATATCCTATAGCCAATAGCATGGACTAATACTTGATTTATGGGAGGTCAAGCATTTCAGATTATCTTTATTTACTTTTGTTTCAGAAATAAAAGCCCAGATGCTATTTGTTATCTAATTGCTAACCAACTGCAGGTGTAGCCATAGGGTCTCGTCTGCCAAAGGTTCCACCTTTCACGTATGTCAAACCACGTGACGCGGACGACCTGGTCAGGTGCCCTTATCCGGTGATATTTTCTCCTGAATAATAAATACATGACATCTCCGTTTTCAGAACCTAAAGTGTTCTTACCATTCTCTGAAGCCCATTCCAATCTCCTATATCGACCAAGACAGAGAAAAATATATTATATGTTAATACGGTAAAGTAGAGTAATAAATACTAATAAATCCAGACAACTCACCATAGCATAATGCATTGTTACGTAGCCAGGTCATACATGAAAATGTTGAGTTTATCTGTCCCCCACGCCTCCCTTTCTTCCTTTCTACAGAAAATCACGTTTTGTTGATGTCGTACTTCTGGATTACTATTGGGCCACACGTTTGCAGCACTAGTCAAAGCCAGCCTTGAGTCTTCACGTAAATTAGCCACGATCGCGTCATTTGCTAAAGAAACCGTCAGAGGCGGTACGCAAACTTAACTGCCAAACGCGATTGGCTGTCCAAAATGTCAGTCAATGGGCTTCACCCTTGTTACTATTAGCAACGTAACTGTTGACTGACTGACCAATGTTTTTGAAATTAAATTGAATGGGATCTCGAGTTTGTTGAAGAAAAAACTAATCTTTGGAGCTGTTTTCCGGAGTTAAAGTAAGTGACACTGTTCCCGAATGATTGTAGATCATGTTGTTTGTTCACTTTCCCTCGACATTGTTTTCTCAACCAGCCGACATCTTTGTTTTCGATTAAAGTTATGCCATTAGATTACATATGTCCAAATACAATAGAGGAATTATTATTGATGTAACTGAGATACCAGTGACAAATTACAACCAAATCACACTGGTATGAGTTTAAAATAAATGTGGTGAACTAGTACAATTGACCACAAGATGTCGCATCATGAATTGATAATCTTTTGTGAACGTACGCCAGTGAACACGGGTGAATCCTACCTTTGGTCGATGTATGCAGAGCTATTTTTTCCCAATCGTTTGTGCACAACCATACATTTAAGGTGAATTCTCACCAGGATTGAAATTCTGCTATGTTTAATTCATCATTCCACTTAGATTTGAGATGGTCATCAAGAGGACGACCAGTAGAGGCCGAGGGGTAGAAGGTGGGATGAACACATGTGTACACCTCATGGTGCATGAACTTAATGAAGGTGTTGCTGCACACATGCATGTTGTATTAACAATATAATGACACATTTATTAAAATTCCATTTCAGGCAAAAGCTCTGATTCGCCAACATGTGGGGAAAGTGTTTCAGAGGCATGTAAGTAAAAACATTTCCTTACATAATTGATTTAATCAGAAAGATGCCTAATGATGAATTCCTCCAATGGAGGAATACATTCTTTATAAATAAAACTTGGAATACATGTGATAACTGTAATTAAGTGAATATGAACTACCTATAAAAAACAACCATAACTATCAGATTAACTTAAAACGTATGTTCAGCAAAGGTACAATTAAATAAATAAACAAAAGTAGAATCATTAGGGAACCATGATTAATTATAATAATTGTTACATATATTGAATAGTGTACATTGCTGCAGACTGAAATGGGAGGGTGGGGAGTGTATGCCATATGACAAAAAGATTTAGAGCAAGACTTCAGATTTCAGCGCCCTGGGTGCATTCCTTGGCCTACTTTTGGGGTAGAAAAAGAAGAAAGAAAATACTTTGCTGTGCAATGACTCAGGCTGTGTGATTCCCTGGGACCCCCTGCACCAGGGCCAGGGAGCTGTTCTTCACTGCTGCCGGCTTTCTGCTGATTACCACGACATCTGATAGCCACCAGTAACACATACTGCTGCTTCGATCAATGTGTACTGAGAGTTAAACAAAGCCATGAAAATAAGACAGTTGAACTTTGCTCTGCTACTCTGAACAACACACACATTTTGTCTATTTCTATTTCGTATGTCTTAGGATATATAATATATCTTTTTTTTGTATATGAAAATGTAACACATCTTTGTCATGATAATGTGTACTAAAACCGTTTGCATAACTGCTTTGAGACTTCTGACAAGTATTGTTTCCATGGGCAGGCCAGTATGCTTCTAAATAAGGTTAGTCAGTTACTAATTCATTAATGGCACCCTCAGATATATAATTTAATTTAATGTAGAGATCAACTAGGATAACTAATATTAGGGGCATACTGTAGACTTAGAGCAACACCAATGTTGTTTTTAGAGTCAGGAATTCAATTCAATTCTCTGAATTGAATTGCACTCTCTGATGTGAGCATAGGTGAGGCATAGGTGTACTGTTGCATTCCCCTTAGGCCATGTAAAAAGACTAAAGGTAAACTATTTCATCACTCACTTAACGATCATTGTCAGAGCTTATTCATACACATACAGTACATGCACCAGATACCAGCCCCCTCCCACCTGAAAGTATACTGTTGGACAAATACAACAGGTCATATAGACCGTACACCTATAGCATATTGTTCACCACAGATGAGGTCATCGGGTTGAGCTGATGCTGTGAATGGTGGTATGGAATGAGTGTTCACAAACACAATCATTTATTGTTTTAGTTAAGTTAGATATTCTTTCTTCTCTAGATTAGGCGTGTTGTGAATATGGTGCTAGTTTGTTGAAATTGCTGAAATAATAACTTCACAAATATGTAGTACAAACCGAGTTCAGGGAAAGCACTAACCCACTCAAGATGTTCCTTTATTTCCTTTTGCAGTTTGAAATGGCATACTGCTGATATTAATTATATTACTATTATATTACTATTAATTATATACTATCTACTATAATAGTAATAGGCCCCAAAAATCCATTGACAATGAATAATGAAAAATTATTTTATTTATTAGAATCAATAAAAGCAGTTAATTTGTTTCAGAAGTATCTGACTGCACAATTTATATTGATTGCTTCAGTTGATGAAGTGATGAAGTGTAAAGTTGGCACTAGACAGGGACCACGCAGAGATTACTCATTTGTCCTCAATATACCAACATATGTAATTTACAAATGAATCCTCTGCCACCATGTGTCAGATCCTCCATCAAAGAGCACAGGGTCACCCCCCCACTTCGCACCCTTTCTCTCACTTCATCTCTCAGGTAAATGTTATCCATGAGCAGGTCTGCACCTCCTGCTCTGTTGACAAGTTCAAATGAAGCCTGTAAGTTTCCAGTCCAATGATCTTGCATGGAGAGGAGAGAGGGAGTAGAGAAAAAAACAAAACGCACCACATGCTGGGAAGTGGTGACTTCAAACCCAGCATCCGTACATTCCCAGAATCCCAAACAAGTAGGAATCCTGGAACCACTTTTTGAAAACACATACCACAAAAACAGGATCCAAATGATTGTTATGCAAAGCCTTGCTTACTCTTGAACACAGAGCTCTATATAAATAGGCACAACAAATAAGACAAATTACGAAAATAAGACAAATGATAGATAATCAAAGATAAACTATGTCAAATACAGCTATAAAAGCAGAAGAGCTTGCAAGACCTGGATTTTGCATCCTAAAAATAGAGCCTCTAATGTAGGATTGTATTTCATACTGCAGTAGCAAGTGGGGTCCGGCTCCACCCAGCAGGATTCCAAGATCACTGCAGTGCAACTGTATGTCGTGTACCACACTAGAGAATCATTGTTTCTTAAATATAAAGATAATTGTCCATTCACTACATTCAATACCATTCACATTTGCCAAAGATTGGCTGCAGTCATTGAGTGGCCAATACTCTTGACTTGTTACACTGCAGTGCAAGTATTATTTGTTGGTTTTGGTTCACTATACTGCCTAATTTTTAACCATCCAGTATGTGTAAATCTGTCTACACAGAAGGCCTTTTAAAATGTCAACTGTAAGCCTTTAACCCTAAAATGGATATTTGGCACTTTTGCCGGAATATTGTTGGAGGTTTAAATCCACATCCTGCTAAATAAGTACAATGTAGCTTCCTTATCTTTCCCAGTGTATGTTATTGATGGCTTCACTCAAACAAGGGTAATAAGTCAACCTTTTAAGACTTTCACGTACAACAAGTAACTGCTTGCTGGTCATTTTCTCATTTCATTTTCTGTTAAAATTTAAGGATGAAGATAAGTCCAACTTTTAATTAGACACAGCAGCTACAGATTTGTGCTTGCTTTACTTGGTGAAACACATAAACAAACCAGGGAAATAGTGAGGCATTCCAATATACTGAAGCTGATTTCACATCAAACGATCAAACAAAATCTAGGAGAGCTTGCAAAACTATGCAAACAGCTCTATCCCATAATCCTGTGATATTAAGCCTGTATCTCTCACCAGTGCACCCTGATGACATCTTCCCCCTGGTGCTAACCTCGGCCACCCAGGAGCTGTTTGGGTGCCGTGCCGATGAGGACCTCACGGAGGACAGCCCTCACAAGCTTCTGAATAAAGAGGACATGGTGCAGGACATGAAGGCCAGAGGGGCAGTGTCTGATTTCAGTCCCGTCAAGCAGCTTGTGCTGGTGAGGATCTGCGTCATTGTCTCCACATACTGATTACAAATGCAAACAATGTGTGTGTTTGCGAGCGCATGTGAGGGCCTGTGTGTGTACACAGAGATGTTTGTTTCCCAGCATGACTGCTGCTGAATGCAGGTTGTGCCTGGGTGGCTTGTTTACCTGTCATCCCTTGGCATTTTGCAACCATTTGCATGCAAACTACTACAGACAGTGTCAGGTTTCTATCGAGCCCATGGAATGTTATTTGAAACTGAAACTGTAATTTACTCAAATATATTGATATGTCTGAAAGATTGCTGTTTGGAATGAAAGTCCTAATTTTTAAATATGCCAAAAACCTTTGGACTTCATCTGCAGGACTACCCAGATGATGAGATCCTGCTGGTGTTTGACAGGGAGTTCACATACGGGCAGAGCTTCTACCTGGCTCTCAGACCAGAGGCCAAAGAAAGAATCCTCAATGTAAGCCAAAAGCCAAAAACAATTCAACTGCTCACAAGCTGTGATGTTCCTGCTATAATGTATACTGCTGACCGCAGCCACCGCAGTCTGAGGAGGAGGAGGAGCTGGGAGAGGTTCAAGAGGATGAACAGTTGGTGGTGAAGAGCCCAGAGCCTCAGGCCTGGATCCCTCTGGGATCTGCGCTGGACATAGAAGAAGCTTCCACCAAACAGTCTAGAGACAAGGTGCCAGAAAATAACATTGATTGCTAAATTAGTTTGGTGGTCATCTGGATCCGAGATCGAAGGTCAAAAATTAAATCCATCAGCTAGTTAATAAGTCGTTCCCCCTCACTGACTAATAACTCTACATACTTGTAGTGTATGAGGTGTGATCC
>OMKQ01068701.1:0-17312 GCA_900302335.1 Phycis phycis | reverse complement strand
TGTCGCGGTCCTTGCGTTGGCGTTTGCGCGCCAGTTCGGGGAAGAAGGCGCTGTTGTAGGGCCTCTCTCGCTCCTCCATCGCCTCCCCTCTCCCGGGCTCCTTCGCCTTGCCGTTCCTCTGGTCGATGAGCTCCTGGGCCCTCCTGCGTTCCTCCGCCTCCCGCTGGAGACGCTCGGCGCGCAGCCTCTCCATGGAGCTGCGTACGCACACGCACACGCACACGCACACGCACACGCCACCGGACAAACAAGACAGACACGGACACCATGGGAAGACCTGATTGCATGTGCGTCATCACAGCTGAGCTACGGAGATGTGATCATCAGAACATCCCGTCCCTAACTTATGAACGCTACACGCTTACAAATGTTCATTGCTCATGCTAATCCCCACTTTGACATAAAATCCCCACTTTGAGATAAAAACACCCCTGCTATACACGTTAAGGACATATTTAGTTGTAAAGTAGCGTGTATATGAAGGGTAAAGGGGGCATTTAGCAGACGCTTTTGTCCAAAGCGACTTCCAATCAGTACATTTGTGAGGGTTCGACATGTGGACAGTTTGGAGGATCAAGGGGATCGAACCACCGACCCTACGGTTAGTGGACAACCCGCTCTGTCCACCCGCTCTACCCACTGAGCTACTGCCATCCCATATATGAAGCCGGTTTACAGTTTTGCTGCCATGTTTTGCTACACTGAAGACAAGAGGTCGGCCTTCCTCACCTCGGCCCGCTGCTCATCTTCTCCCCTCGGTCCCTCCTCTCCCTCTTCTTGCTTTTGTGTTCTTTTCGGTCTTTGATAGCCAGCGCTTTCCTCATGTCCTTCATGGGGTCCAACATGTCCTTCAGCCGGCGGTCGCGCTTCTCCCTCTCCTCCTCCGTGATTCCCTTCCTCATCCCCTTCTCGGGCTCTTTCTGATTCTTCTGCTTCTTCTTCTTCTCCTCCTCCTCCTTCTCCTTCTCCTTGGCGGTTTTCATGTACCACGGCGTCACCTCCGTGCCGGGCTGCGGGCCGAGGGACACCAGGAGCCCAATGGCGCGCTCCTGTTTCTCCTGACGAGGCGAGATGCGTGCAAACAAAAACATTTCATTCATTTCCACAGCCCTCTGTTTTTTCATTGAGCGTGTATCCTGTGGCGCGTGAAACCACAGGAACATCACTGGGGAAGACCGGAATCATGAAATTCACAAAACAGAACAGCGGGAAAACAGAGACAATTGAAGCAATGGATGGCTACATGATGTGCTTCTCTTTAGTTCATTACGTTGGCTGACTGTTGTACAATAGGAATGCGTCCACCAAGAACAACCAGAGAAAGCCCACCTTCTCATCTTTCTTTTCTTTGAGATACTCTTCATTCCCCTTCTTCTCAGATGCCTCTTCCAGGGGGAACAAATTGAGATGTTCCAAGATGCCACTTGGTCCACTTGTCTCCTCAGCTTTCCTTCCCGGTCCACTTGTCTCCTCGGTTTCCCTCGGTTGTTGGAGTGCACCGCGGGATTTCTTCCTCAGATACTCTGTGCGTGCCTGAGTTGCAGTTGAGAAAATGCAGTATGAGACTCTAGGTATACACATTATTTTGCAGAATGTTTAACATCATGTGGTTGACCTAGTTCATCATGTGATAATATGCAGATATCCATTGTGATCACCTCTCTCTCAGCGCGCTCCACGCGACGTTGAGCCTCGCGCTCCTCTTCTGCTGCCTGGGCCTCGTCCTTTCGCACGCGCTCGATGTTATCTTTATTACGAACATGCCAGCTCTTTTTGGGAAGGATATTCATCTTGCGAAATCAACGCTGCAGGCAGCTAGCTAACCGACTGGTCTACCGGTGACCATATGAATGAAAACAATATATCGTAATATATAATATATCGCCCCTTTTTCTCGCCCAGCAATTATTCAGCATGTATTGATAAAGTCGAGAAAGTTATCAAATCAGCTGTCTGTTGCGCGATGGGACTGAAGAATATTGGGAATGTCTATGGTCATAACTAACAAAGTCTTCCATTAGTAACTAGCCAAAAACGTATTCGACAATCATCATAAACTCATCCGTTTATCTTTGAAACATAGATGAAATACTATTACATTACACTTGAACTACTCTAAAAACAAAATATAAACAGTTAGCTTGCAGTAGCTTCTCGCCGAAGACACAAACCGGAAGTAAACAAAAAGAACAGAATGACGCATTTCCACAATTCAACACCAGAGGGTGTCACGGTACCGCAATTTATTTAATCAGTTCCATGATCATTCATGTCTGTAATCTCCGTGACATATTACATTTGAATGACGTGTGTTATGTCTATTATGCACAGTACATATTTAATTTCTGGATATAAGTGCAGTTTGTTAAAATAAATGTTTTTATGCACTGAAACAATGTACATGATTTACATTTCTCTGAAATACAGAGGTTCAAGAGTTAAAACAAAGTGTTCAGCGCAGGTGCTGGTTGTTGTTTTTACATTGTGAATTATCTTGCAACTCCAAGCGTTCGACTGAGCTCCTCAATCTGTTTGACCAGGAACTGTTTGTCACGGGCCTCCTGTTGAACATAGACCAAAGACTTCATTTGAAAAGCTGCAAGGCATCTCCTGCAGTAGAATTAGAAGTATCTGACACAATACATACCAGTTTAAGTTGAGCTTTGAGCAAATTCACACTTTTTCGATAAACAGAGGCCAAGGCTATGAAATAGCACATCACCACACTGTTGGCAAGAGAATAGATCTGTTAATACATCATTAAAACACATGTTTCACTCATAAAAAACTTTTTTTTACATGCATGACCACGAACACAAATCTCCAATTGGCTAATTATTAAGATATCACTGACCTAGAGAAAAGAAATAAGGGAATGGAGAACCGCTGTGAGCCGATGTAGAAGAGGAATCCTTGTGACGTTTGCGAGAGGGCATAGAACGAATCGGGAACGATTGTCCACATTGAAGAGAGAGAGCGGAACGGCCCACAGCTCATCGAAGGGTTGATCCTGAGCCGCACATGAACACAACGTCATGCTCACTCAGTCGTCTTAGAGTGACAGCCTTGCACGGAATGTATTCACTTACACACCATCCCATTTCCGAAAAGTATTAGTTGTTGGGAGTCAGGGATGATGGTTATAGGTTTCGCGATAAGTCGCGGTACATTTCCAGGCGGTTAGTAATACCGTGTCAACTTGAATTAGCATTAAAATCGTGATAATAATTTAACCAGGTTTATTGTGAAACTGATAATCTTTTGAACTCATCCACATCAACCAAAGTTTGCAACAGTGTGCCGGGCGTTTTTCAGCTTTCAAATGTGTTTTTTTTGTGAGTGCTGGGGGAGAGTTAATAGAACATGGTCACATTTGAACAATATCGCGATAATTATGATTACTGATCATTTTGGTCACGATAATCGCGACGTTTATACGCAGTATGCGAGCTACTCACTGGGCAATGCTATAGACCAGGGCCAGCAGCGCGAGGCTCCAGCCAAACAGCAGCACCAGCAAGAAGAACACCTTTGACTTGATGGAGCGAAACGTCTTGGTGGGTGGACGACAGTTGTAGAACAGTGTTACCTGGTGTGGCAAAGCCACAGTGACGATGTGAAACAAAAGGCAAACAAATACTGGACTCATAATACAATACTTAAATAAATTACATAAGTTTATATTTGGAAGAAGGAAGTACATTGCTTTGATAGAGAAATCTGAGAGCGGTGTGGTGGGGGGAAATATCTATTTGGAAATCATGATGTGTCATGTCAATGTCAATTTTAATGTCAACATTAAACATATATTTTTTTCCCCTTAAATGTGTGTATGTAAACATGCGTGTTTACCTTCTTACAGTAGAAGACAATCACAAACTTCAGAGTGTTGATGAGCGGCAGCAGAGGGCAAAACAGAGCCCCCGTCCACACCACCGCCTGAGCATACACTAGTCCCAGAACATTGGCCGGGACTTCAAACTCCTGTCGGCCGACCCACTGGGCCAGCTTACTGGACGAGCTGTCAACCACGATCCTGAGACACACGAGCCACGCACGTCAACCCATCAGTCAGAAGCTGGTGCGTAGTCATCAGTTACTTCTTCTCACGCTTTTCTCGTCTCAAGCATTTTACCTGCGCGGAGTCTCCACCAGCACAAGCATTGCAATGGTGATGAGGAGGTCAAACAGGGTCAGTTTGTACATCTCCTGTCCCACTCTGGTCTCCCAACACTACATGAGGATTTATGTGTCAAGTCACTTCATCAAGTCAGGCACAGAGTGCAAAATTACAATAGTCATTGATAACAAATGCTTTCTTTTCCTGCCTGGTAACCTGAGAACAGAGAGCTGGAGTTTGCAAATGCACCTGCAGCTAACTGAAAGGATGAAGCCTAACTATTTATACATGGCCTGAGTCACATACTTACTGGGTAGCTCTTGTAATTGTAGTGACACAATTTACATTCTTCAGAATCACCTTGAAAACAGGTTATCTGGCTCCACAGTGTGAACAAGAGGACACCCAGACTGACCATTCTTAGAAAAACTGACCTGTGGAAGAGAGAGGGAGAGAGCATAGATAACAGAAAATAAATGTGGTAAAGTTGTTCAACAACCACTCAAAACAACAAACATACATACATACATACATACATACATACAGACGTACATACGTACATACATACGTACGCATGCACGCACGCACACACACACTCACACACACAAGAAGAACACATGAAGAAAACTTCATCGAGAATAACGAAAACAGATCTAAAACAGGTTGACAATAGCCATCACAAGTATGTGTAATGTATGTAAGTACTTGACCTTCAATGAAAAAAGAACGGCAACAACTAAAAACACACAAGCAAATGCAAACGATGAACGCATGAGTACGCAATACGTACAGACCTCAGCAGGGCCATGATGACGGTGATGCTGGGGTTATACCGCTCCAGCAAGGCTATCTGGTCACAGAGCATGGGCACCACAAAGTTCCCAGCGGTGATGACAATGGAGGGCAAGTACTCATAGATCAGCCCCAGCAGTCCTCCCTCATCAGTTTTACTCTGGCAGGGATGAAACGTACACAGTGAAAGCAGACCATGATACGACGAGCCACGGACAGCCTGATATGTGGATGATAAACAAACCAAAGTAAATCCACCCGTCCATCACTGACCTGGCTGAAGATGGTGGCATTGTAAATGCCGAAGAAGGCTGCGATAATGAGGCCTAAAGCAACGAGAAACAGAACAGCACGCCAAGAGTACAGCAATATTTTTTGACCCAAGGTCAGAGAGGCAGCCTGGTTCTTTATCCTTTGTTCTTCAAGGTCCACCTAAGTCCAGACAGAGAGATGGATACAGAGAAGGGAAGAAAGTAATGATAAGGTTTCAGGGGCCAATAATTGAATTGGCATGGAGCAGAAATCATATCAACAAAAACATATTTGGATCCAGAAAAATAGCATAGCCTCAAACCTGAAGCCGATAGTGGATGTTTTTCTGTTTCAGTTTCGTAGCCCTGTCACCTAGGCAACCATAGTCCCAGCCAGTGAACACAATCCTGCTGTAACTGCCAGCGGTGCCGCCTCCTGTTGCCACAGCAACACGAACAGTAGTCCCCATGCTGTCCAAGCCAGCAGTCAGAGGAAGGGGATACACATATAAAGTCAGTTGACTGGTTTGTTTCTGCCAATTGAAATTTGGGCTGGAGCACTTCATTCACACACACACGCACACACGCACGCACACACGCACGCACGCACACACGCACGCACACGCACACGCACACGCACACGCACACGCACACACACACACAACATCTACAAAAACAATTTGGTGCATCTGAAAGTGTCTTCACTGAAACTCACCGTGCAGTGATGCAGATGAGACAAAAGGCGAAGTAAAAGACAGCAGTGAAGAGGTAAGCCAGTGAGATGTTGTAGGAAAATTCATTTTCTACCACCATGGTGTTGTTGTAGTAGCCATAGAACAGGTAGGTGTATTCCATGAAGCCCTATAGGGACATGGACACACGCATTTTGTCCAACATGACTCAGCGAGTCTAGGTGAAGTTAAAGTGGATTGGAAATAAATACACACATTTCACAGACAAAATGTTGATAGTACAGAATCAAATGTAGGTCAACAAAGAGAAAAGCTTATCTATCTAATCTTCCATTATCATATCCATAGCAGGACATGGATGTGGGTTGTGTTTGGGATATCTCACTGTTCCAGAAAGTAAGTCCAGGAAGTAGCTGTAGAATTTAACGAGAACGGGAGGGTTGGGGTCATACTGCCTGCACTCTGCTGGACCTGTCAACACAACACATGAGCTTCAGGGCCCCTGAATAACAGCTAAAAGACAGGACGTACGACAAAGCACATGTAAATAACACATCAATAAATGATAACCACCTCCAAGTTGCATGAAGAATAGATTCTTCAAGCAAGGAAACTAGAAACGCAATCAGGCCGTTACCTGTCATGTTCACAGGATCTGACACAACAGATCTGAACACAATGCTAGGGATGAGGACGAATCCAACGATAAGCATGGAGGACAGGAAGTTTAGGACCACCAAGAATCGCAGGAACAGGAAGTAAGACTGGACACCATCTCCAAAGTTCCCTGTAGTGCCATCAATGAATCACATGGCTATGCTTAGAGAAAGCAAATAATGTGTCCAATGTATTCAAAATAGTGTTTAGTTTTGCATGTATATTCATACATTTGTTTTAATTTTTAACATAATATATAAAGATTACCTCCTATCTTGTTCAGGGACTTCCGCCAGAGTGTGAGATACTTCAGGAATCCTCCAACATTCTTGCGGGCTTGACTCAGAGACTTGGCTTTGCGCCATTTCCAGGACTGCAAACTAGTCACCACTGGCACCTGCATCTGCTGGACCTGACTGGAAATGATGTGTGTGTCAAACATTTTTTTAAAGATCCGGATCATTATAATAATGTTAGCGTTGTTAAACTGTTATAGCATAGATTTAAACATTATGGCTGTAGATAGTGTTGCATGTAAACAAATATACCTGATGGCTTTTTTGAGGGCCATGGGCATGGGGAGGCTCCTGAGATCTTTAGGGGGTACAGCATCATCCACCCCTGCATCCTCCTGGGCAGCAGAGGCTGGGCTCCAGTTAAAGTGAGGGGCATTCTGGTTGGACTGTGGAGAGGGAACCCTTCGCAACAGTGGAGATCCCTGGTCGCCGGTGTGGCCAGCTGCTTGGACTGGGAGACAGAAAGAATCTATTGAACGTAGCTCTGTAAATGTTACGGTTGATATCGTGAAGATCCCTTCGGTCAGGTGTCAGGGTTTAAACAGTAATAGCTGATAACTGTTGTTGTGTGTCAACACATGTTTTCGCTTATAGGCGGAGGGCTGTGTGTTCAGGTGAGTGAGCACGCAGCCTCAGCTTACCTGCGGTGGCAGAGCCATGTCTGTGAAGCTGGGTGGTCATTTCCTGGAGACACAATACAGATTGTACTTTCTTTTGAAGATGGGAATCTGTCGTCACATTTATTCCGACCTCGGTCTGAGGATCTTGATAGTCATGAAAAAACAAGATGAATTAGGTAATGTCTCTCGTTCTCTCTCTCTCTCTCTCTCTCTCTCTCTCTCTCTCTCTCTCTCTGTCTCTCTCTCTCTCTCTGTCTCTGTCTCTCTCTCCTTTTGTTTATGGACTTTAGACCTACGTTAACAACCACACAGGTACTTCCTTGTGCAGTTAACCCATTGCCACCAAGTACATTTGAAACATTGATCTGTACACTTAAGAGTTCGATGCTCAACGTCCCCAATTAATCTATTCAAAACAGTTTTTTTAAGAAAAAATTTTTTTTCTTGTGCATAGGTCAAAAAGTGAATTTAGATTATTCAACTTAAACATATTTTGGTTTGTCTGTGCCAGATGCTCATCCGATTCATACAGATTCATTTGATGCAGTCTCAGGCAGCAAGTTAATTTGTAGGCTGTTGCCATCTATGGATGTTCCCTTCATTCAACTCAGTTAGTTGCGTGTATTGCCCCAGTGTTGTCAGGTAACCATGGCTAACACGTGTGTACTCTACTTGAGTAGGAAGAATGCAAATCATCAGTCAGCATAAAACAACATGTGTTGGCTCTATTACATTTAGTGTATCTAATTTAAGAATAGAGATATATAGATAGACGTTTTCAATGATTAGCCCCAATATGTCCGGGGAAAGACCAATAAGAGAACCAGCTTTTCTTGACAGTTTATTTATTTAGCTTAATATTCTTACCAGCAAAGGAAAGCATAGAACAGTCAGCAAGATGTCCTTATAAAATACATGTACACGTTTTCTGCTCTTGTCAAACAATCTTAACTTTCTGATAAAAACTGGGCTTGGACTGGACCTTCTTGAACACAGTAACAGAATTCTCTCTCCAGTCCATAGTCAATATTATAACATTGTGAATAAAGAAAGAGGGATAACTAACACCATCCACTTAGTGGCCCTGTCCTAGTACAAATAATGTCAAAAATCTTATCCTGAACTTGTGAATGATTAAGCAACAGGACAATGGCAGTACTCTTATGTTTGTGAGGAAATTATTTAATTCCTGTGTAATACTTACAAGGAAGTGTTACAATCTTTATATAGTTTGTAAGAGAAAAAACTGAAACAAAGAAGCAAAATAGACAGCAGTAAATAAATAGGTTTGAAAGATCAGCATAAAGAAAAAAAAAAACATGCATTTACTGCAACCCTGCGATTACTTACAAATACATGTTTAATTTCAATTGGTTTAAAATTCCAATTCTTACAAATAGAGTGTTACAAACAATGACTTTCAAGATGGCAGTCAACTGCGGTACAAATCCCAACACATAAAACACTCTGTTGTGCTAATGACTTAAGACTCTCCGTAAGACAGATTATCTTGACTTTGAACGTCATGTTTGGTCCCAACCTGAAGTTGTTCCTTATTGCAGTACAAACAGTATGGCAGTGACGACAACAACAGTGATTCTGCTAAAGGCCTCGAGAACCCTTTGAAATGTGACCGATGACACAACTGCACGGTTCCAACCGTTGGGCAACACATGAAGGAATGCTACGACGACTCGATCGGTCAGCAGTAGAGGTTTCCTGGCGATATTCAAATGAAAGCAAACGTGTACATGTGGTTTGTTTTTCATCAAAGCCTACTTAGATTTCATTGTTTATTCCGCTTGCAAAGTTATGTTTACCAATGGCCTTTGCTTCTATGTGTAGCTGCACAAATACGGCACATAACTGTATTATACAATTTGCCTGCACAGATACCATTGACACATGTAAAACACAAATGTGCACTTAAAAGTCTGTTTGATACAGTATTGAGTGTATTGTTGTCTTAATCACAAATTAATGTAGTATTCTGAAAACACAATATCTAAACACAAAACAACTAAACCCACTCCAGCCTGGTATATTACAGAAGAACGATCTCCTTGCTTGCCTCACACTTGTCAATTATGGAATGGTCTGGTGATGATCCCTGAATCCATATTGCTCTCTTTTCACTTCAGCGTTATTTCACATTACCCAAGCACAAATCCGAAGAATCGTTTCCATTCCAAAACAAGGGTTTCGAATCATTGTCCGAACAAAAAAAAAAATGAAAAAAAAAAAAAAATACTCAAAATTCACACAAAAACACAACATCAATGCGGGCGCTGAGCCTAACCCTCACCCCATGTACGACGCAACGGTCACAAAATAGCATTAACTGAGCCAAACCAGCAACACAAGGCTCCGCCCGGTGGGCTATAACACTGCTGCAGAGCTGTACGGTCTATGTCTACCATATGTTTGGTTTTTAACACACTATTTCCCGACAACGCTGCGCCTTCATTTAATCATAGGGTGGTGGTTCCTGTGAGGGAGCGCATTATGCTGACACAGTAATGGCAAAACAAACCGGTGCACACTAGAGCCATGTCATTTGCAATGTAAATTCAATGTAAAGTTGGATTTGCATCACCGAGCCGCTTTTCACCTCGCACGGCCCACGCTCAGTCCTGCTTCACGCGAACATCCTCTTTGAGCTCATGTTTACTCTCCGCCTCCTCCGGCCTCCCGTCCTCCCTCTCCCCCCTCTTCTCCCCCCCCCGCTTGGCGCCTCTCGCCAGCCGGCCGAACGCGATGCAGCCGACGGCGACGACGTGGACGATGAAGTAGATGGACGTCCAGTAGTGGACCGTGTCGCCGGCCTTCAGCAGCACGAAGCCCATGCACATGTAGTCGTACGCACGCATCTTCAGGAACCAGTGCACCCAGTCGAAGGCGCTCTGGCCCCCGGGGCCCAGCCGGGCGCGGACCGACGCCTCCATGGCCGACTCGGCGGCGATGCACAGCGGGATGGTGAGGAAGGACAGGTAGTAGCCAGGGTGGAGGCCGTGCCAGTAGGCGCTGATGAACATGGTCCAGCCGGCCCTGCGGTGGGGAGGCACAGAGCGGACGGTGAGATTAGGTACGCAGCGACCGCGTCGGGATGGAGCTACGCTGTCGTTGATGAAGGGTTACCTGAAAACAGCTGTGACCTGGTCATGCATGTGACGTTGGCTGTGTGCATTCTCTGGATTTCAAGAACACATGTATCTATTTTGGAGCAATCTGCGGCTAAATAACAGGAACCGTGTACTTCACTTTTTAAAATATACACTGATCTATACCATACTTTTTTTTTTAATGGTCAGGAATTTGTCATCTCAGAGGGGGCATCTATAGAGCTATCCAACTATCAAAAAGCCAAGACAAACACCATTTAGCAACCCCCACCTGCCGCTATCCCCGAATTCCCAAAAGACTGAAAGCACCATGAAGAAACACCGTGTACATAAACATCTCCTACGGAGTGCGCCGTGGGCGTGCGGCCCAGCGGGCCTACCTGAGCGTGTAGGCCCTGAAGGGGGCGTTGGGGTAGACGTAGTGGTGCAGCCACCACTGCACCGTCATGTTCCAGTAGCGCATGCCGTGGCGGACCTTCACGCAGAAGTCCGTGTTGTAGCAGTCGATGTTCTGGATGGTTTTGAAGTCGTAGCGCACCGCCGCGTCAGGGTCCGGGCTGTAGCTGACGGTGGGCCCCCCGCCGGGCTTGGACTGGGCCCCCTCGGGGTAGCAGCCCAGCCCGGCGCTGATGCAGCCCGCCTCCGCGCCGCACCACGCCGCGTAGAAGCGCATGCGGAACACGAAGAACACCGCGGTCATGTAGAACAACCTGGAGGCAGAGCGGAGCGCGGCGCCGTCATTCATCTCTTGACTAGCGCCCCCTGGTGTGTGAGCACCAGGGGGCGCCATAAGATGGAATCATAAGATGGGATCTTTGACATCCTCGACTAACACAAACACTGGATAGGGGGAGGCCAGTGTGTAAAAATAAACACACTGGCCACACTTGCCTATGTCATCAATGTCTGCAACCTACATGTAGGCAGCTTTGAGCATGGATGACGAACTAACCCTGTTTGTTCCTGAATTACACGCATCTGAATGTAGTTTTACTTTGAGCGTGAGATAGCCTTAACAATAGTAGATCTAAGCATCTAACCAAGCAGAGCGCCAAGCGCGGCGACATTCTCCGTCCCCACTACCTGAAGAAGAAGTTGTTGTTGAGGAAGTCGTCCGTGCGGACGTAGCCCAGGGGGAACACCGAGTTGACAGCCAGGAACAGGGCTCCATAGACGGGGACGAGCTTCAGCCGCTGTAAGCAGGGGACCAAGGCGGGCAGTTCCAGGGGGTTGGGCTGCCGCAGCCAGTCCACATAGGTTTGGAAGCGGAAGAAGGGCCCTTTGAGGACAACACGGAGGGAGATGAGGTACAGGGACGGGAGGACAGCGTTGACAGAAACAATGAATGGCGGGGGTTATTACACGGAGACCATGTGAACACCGCCAGCACAGTGGAGGAACACGGTGGGTTAGCAAGGAGGAGGACAAAGGCGGGGTGGTGGAATAAGTAAAGAGGCAGGAAAAGTACAAGAGTTACTAAGTAGTCGGAGCAAACTTATTAGTGAAAAACGAATATGGACTCACACAATATTGAACATGAGGCAGAGAGAGTGAGACAAAGAGAGAACAACAGTTAAAACAGGATGCAAAAGTAAAAAAGTCACATCAAACAACAGCACATGAAAACACTTTTCACACACAAAAGATCATGCCTCGGTATCAAGTAACACAGAAAAGCAAAGCGTCAGTACTTTACTTGGACTTGATGGGCATACCGGTCATGATGCCCACATAGCAGTAGCTATAGGAGAGAATGTCGTAGAGGGAGGGCTCTGCGGACAGACCACCAATGACGGGGGACTTGGAGAATGAGCTCACTTCCTTTTTCTTCTCCAGGTGGTAACTGTGCACCTCGTTGGCTAGACTCACCATCTGGTTGGACAGACGGAAGAAGAACTTCAGTTTGTCTTTCTGCAAAGCCGTGCCAACATGACAACGATGACTTACAGGTCGCAATGTGTGTGAGTGAGTAGGCGGCAGACTGTCTTATTATAAAAAAAATCAATAACGTGTTCGACATTAACGGAATATAACAAACTCAGACTAGATTGCATTTCAGTATGAGGAGATGGGCCATTGTCAGGTATAAGAATGGCTGGCATGATGGTGGCCTGGTGGTGTTACGGGGTACCTTGAGGGTGAGGAGAAGCTGGATGGCGTTGGCAAATGGCGTGGGCGCCGGCAGACCAAACCATGTGACCAGTCGAAAGAATAGGAGGTAGAGAAATGTCCAGCCGAGGGACAGGGCAGGGGCACTCCTGCTCGATAAAAAAAACAACATAAGGGGGGCTTAAGTCATCACTTTCTGTATTACGTTCCGAAACAATGGCAGGATTTGACGCATGCTTGAAATAGTGTGGGATTAAGGCGCTTACCGCCAGGTACTCCTGATAATTATCCATGTTCCAATCACTGTCACCAGAGAGTGGAGAGCGTGGATCTGGCAGGTTGCTATGGTGATAGAAAGTCCCAACAGCAACGCTGCACCTTGCTTCACAGGAGGACCTGGAGCGAAATGATGGAGGCATCACCAGAATGAGCGGGTCAGAGATATATGTAACACCACCAAGGAAGTCTGACTCATCATGCGAATGAAGAAGCCCTGACAATCTCATCTCCAGTACAAAGTTGGAGCATGCAATGTCAATAACGTCTACACGTCCACAGCGGAAGCACAAGAGAGACGCCCCAACAAAACATTCACCTGGTGCCATCTCGACATTCTTCACTTTTTTTCACAACCAGAAGGAAGAGTTAGAGTACTACCTCATTTAGAATGATGTGCATATTGATGCCAAATCCAATTCTAATCCAGTTCTTCACGTGTTTGTTATGCCAAGGTTTCAGAGGGAGACACTCACTAAGATTGCGAAAGAGGAAGCCAACGGGGATCGAGGCCGCTAGGACCCCGAGGTACACCAGTTCATCGGGAGACATCGCTCTGCTACGAAACGAAACAGGAATCAGCGTTGAAATGAAATAGTCGTGCAGGAACATGCTATTGTGTACTCTGTGGGCACCATCCAGTTTGGAAAGCTGTTTAAATAGTCACACAAAATCGTCCAATGTCCGCTTTGGATAGCTACCTCTAAAGTGTCACATCCAGTAGATAACTAGGCAGTAACTTTTAACATACATAAGCATTTTGCCAAACTACATGGGAGCCAGCTGTTGAAAATACGTGGTACAGTTAGCTCCATAGCGACTTGTCTTTGTAGCGGCATTATTGACAATTTAAACCTGCGTCGTATTCGTAATCATCCCCAAATGAATCGCTTAAAATTAACGTGTACTTACGTTTATAAGATACAAATCACCAGAGCACAATTAAAAAAAACATGCACTCAGCTAGCCGAGCCATTCAATTCCACAGTGAGGCTGTTAGACTGGCTTCTGGTCACTTTTACTTCCTGGATACCGACACACCGCCCACATTATCGGCGGAATGACACAATAGGAGCGGAGGACGAGACAATCCGATGATCGGGCTAAACCCAGTCGTTTATACACGCTGAAAACGATGCTTTCGATATGGCACTTCGGTTTGAGCCCGAAACGTTTTACTTACTACCTACTACTCCAGATTCATTTAACGATAAATTAAGTGATGCAGGGATGCTCATTCGGCTAATTAGCCATCCTTCGTTTAAAGCCCATCATTTGCCCTTGCATCCAGCAAATTTATGATAAAAGACAACTACAAGATATTGGATTGAAACTTTATTGAAACATTGAACAGGCAGCATCAACAAACACTCCCTGGACAACTTCCTTCTTAGTCTTCCTCCTCATCATCAGCACCTCCAGAACCACCCTGTCCCTTCTTGGCGTTCTTTCGCTTGACGCGGCCTGGGCGTCCGCCTCCGTACGGAGACCTCAGGGAGAAGTCGATGTGCTTCTGGCTGTCAAGGCGCACCACAAATGAGGGGATGTTCACCACCTGCTTACGCACACTGCAAGGAAGGGAAATGAAGATCATTACACACCAACATGGAAGGACGTCACGTCGTCAAACTTCACCTCGTCAGGTCCACTTCATTTGTGGAAGGTTTGACATGCCCGTTTTAGCAGTGATTCTTGAGCGCAAAATGAATGTATACAACGCAACCAGTTGCATTGATGTTCATATTGAAATTTGTTTTGAACAAGTCCACAACTTTTTGCTCTAGCCTTAGAAGCGGCAGCCATGTTTGTATTCCAGGCGCATTGCCCCAAAAGTTGTTTTCAAGTCATCAGGCCTCATTCACGAGGAATTCTTGACACCACAGAGAGTCTGAGAAGTGAATCTTAATCATCAGCCTGGTAAGTGGACCTCAAGTCAGTGGTTGATGAGCACATGTTGTGCATCAAGCTTGCCCGAGGTGCAATCCTACATACATTACCTCACAGCCAGTGGCGTGGCAGCAGCCTGAGCCCTCGCGCTTGGCTGGATTGGCTCTGGGCAAGAGCTACTGACAAGGTATACGGCTTTGATACCGAAGTGACCTTGGTGATACGTTTAATTCGTCTCAACGGAGAGCAATACACGTTGGTGGACGTCTGATGAAAGAGTAAGCAGCAGGTTTTTCATGAGACTGGTGGTGAAGTGCGGCCACACAAGTCACTCGGCCAACAAGTCAGAGATCATGAATCATGTGAATCATTACCGGATATGTCTCTGACGGATGAGGACACGAGCATGGTGGATGCTCTTGGCAAGTCCGAGCTTGAAGACCTGGGTCTGCAGCCTTCTCTCCAGGAAATCTTCAACCTTCAGGCCGAGGATGTAATCCAACTTCATCTTACCCTCGTCGAGCACACCGATTCTGACCAGACGTCTCAACAGAGCATTACCTGTCGTGATGGCATGGAAATTTAAGATCATCATGTTGACCAGGAAAAGGGGACAGAAAGGAAAATACAACCATAAAGCCCAATTCGAAACTGGAGACTTGCATCTCCCTTTGACATGAGCCGGTTTGTTGGCCTCATTCACGAGGAATTCTTGACACCACAGAAAATCTGACGTTTGAATACTGTAATCACTGGCCAATGACAGCTTAGCATTGAATGAGGCAAGTCAATACTTCATACCTTCAAACAGACGCTTGGGGTCCTTCTCGTCCAGGGTGAGGAGTTCTCTGGCAGCCTTGCGGATCTTGGCAAGGGTGAACTTCACTCTCCACACCTCACGCTTGTTCCTGAGCCCATACTCACCTAAAAAAAGTGTTTTTTCTCAACTGGAGTAGGCAAACACATTGACTTAAAAATAAAAATGTATATGCAACCTTTTTATTATCTCTAAGAGGAGAATGTGTCATACCGATGAGTTTCAGCTCCTGGTCGAGACGAGACTTCTCGAAAGGACGACGGGGGGTGACATAGGTCTTGCGACAAACCCAACTCCTGGCAACGGGCATGGTGGCTTATTTTTGGCCTACAAATCAAGAAAGTAAATTTTACTATTGCAAGCAAAATGGTGACATTTGGAGTGTCTTGACGCCGATTAACCAGGTTTAAAAGTCAATTAAGCTGCACAAGTCGTGGTGATGTTAGCATAGCATAGGCCGCATTGGCTAGCCACGTTGTTCAGACCGCGTGTTACGAATATGAAGTCTCAGCTACATAGATGCCGTAACCAAACGATCGTATTGTGTGCTGGATCACAACCCACATTTAAGACAAACAAGTCTATTGGGGAGACAAATCGACTTCAGTATGATTTTTTTACATAGCCGAAAACAAGCAAGAGTCGTCCGTACCTGTGTTCCCCAGGCTCGCTAAGTAAAGAGGAAGTCAATGGGCGATTTCGGTGAATTTATTCAATTCAAGTGAACTACATATCCCATCACGTAGGTCTAAAACGGAAGCAGTGAATGGCATACATCACCATCTGCTGGCCATTGACAGTGTAATGGAACCGCAATGGACAGTGGAACCTTCTATTTAATTATCCCAGTTATTTTCGAGTTTGGAATTAAATGTACAATTCCCTGTTGCCAAATGCGTGTTCCTTTAACATGAGACGAGTTACGCTGCTGTTACTTATTGTTCAGTGTAATTTGTGGGCCTATTAACTTGTGCAACCAACATGACGCTACATGTGAACAAAGTAATGCAAATACATACAACGTTACACATATAAATTAATAAACAATCAAACCTGTATTTTAGAAAGCAGGGAGTCATTTTGTTTTAATGTATAAATAAAAATACCATAAATTACGTGAGAGAGTGTGGTAATGTGTCAAACCCAGATAGAAGGACAGGGGGACTATTTATATAACTCTGAAATGGGACCCTGACCATGTGTTTCTGTCTATCAGGCTGGCCAACTGACAGACCCTCAGAAGTTCTCTGAGTTTCCCTTCTGCTCTTCAATACCCTGTCTCTCCTGGGCAGGATCAGTTCACCTCCAGCTTCCCTCCGTGCTCTCTTTTGGATTATTTTCCTATTGATATATTGTTTTTAATACATTCTGAATTTTTTTGTCCGGTTGGACTCCTGCGCTGCTTTTTCCCCTCCATCTTTATTCCCCTTTTACTTTCCAATCTCTCCCCGCTGTTCCCTGTCACCGCAGCGGTGTGTAGGGCTATGCTGTCCTCACCTACTGTGATTCTACAGCCGTATGGACTGCCTGTCTACCCACAGACAGCCTCATGCTACCCAGGTCTAGTACAGGTAATGTTTCCCTCTTCATGCACGCCTGCGTCATGTTTGAATATCCTCTTCTTGGTTTCATTATGATGCACTTGAACAATATTACCTGTACGGGTGTGATTT